>JAADVT010000067.1:0-63222 GCA_023335895.1 Pythium rishiriense
CCCCCCCCCCCCCCCCCTTGTCGCAATGATACGTCGCTCAACTGACCAGCCCTGTGGGGTGGAGTGCCCTCGCTTTCCAGGAACAGTGCGCTGCCCAACGCACGCAACTCCATCCCCACTTATGCTTCCACAGTTTTTCCCTCTGGCACGATCGGAGCCTCGCACGGACCGACATAGGCACTGCTGAAGTAAGTGCCAGAAGCGAGGCCTGCTTAAAGCGTGATGAACTTCGAATGGAGTAGCAACACCTCCCGAGAGACTCTCTCAGGTGTCTGCGCTTGGCGAGGTGGTTTCGCCGAAGGAGACGATCTTTACGTGGGGCACTGGACCAATACGCGGCACCATAAATTGGAAACTCATCCAGACACCTGTCGTACACAGCACATATCCACAGCAACGGACGAGCCCCCGAACCTGTTCTTGAAACAGCGCGAAAGATGTTTTCTTGCCCAAGTGTTCCTTTTACTCGTTTTGTACTTCCTTTCAGCGCGCGCAAGACACGCCGCCGGGACCCACCACCGCCATTCTCCGGTGTGGAAGCCAGGCGATGGCGGCAGCGTTTGCGACGGCGGCTCGCGGAGCGCAAGCAACAGCGTCTTCATCTAAGAATCAAGCCTGTCTCAACGTTTAGTTGGTGGCGGCCTTCTTCGAGACGGCCTGCGAGCCCTCACGGAAACCGTTCTTGAAACGACGGTTCACGGTCTTGAGGTACTGCATGCGGCCAGTGCCCGTGGTGCGGCGACGCAGGGCCTTCTGGCTCCAGTTGTACTTGCGCATCTTGGCCGCCGGGTAACCGCACGAAGCGCACTGCGCCTTCTGCACGTGGTACGAGCTCTTGCCGCAGCGACGGCAGAGCGTGTGCGTCTTGTTGTGACGCTTACCGAAAGCCTGGGTACCCTTGGTCTATTGAGTTCAAAAGCATCGCAGTGCACTGTTAGCCATCGTGATACGCCACCACACTAGTTCGCCACCGCGACGGGTGGCGCGCTCGCGCTCCGCAAGTCCATCTCCTGCCCACGTCCAAAGGCCCCACTGCTGAGTCCGATCATCACTGTGCTGAACACCATTTCACGGTCGCTTCCATTCGGCTCCGGATCGCGGCCACGAGATAGGTTTGACACGACAGTCTCCACGTCGTGACGTGGATGCCACGAGGCCCGGTCAGTGGATCACATTGCGCTGTATACAGGAGTCGTTGTGCATGACGAATCGCTGTCATCGGATGCCACTCGAGACTCGATCTCCGCGCTGCTCTCGACGGCAGAACGAACTGTCACCTCGACGGGCTCGTTCGGCGGTTCTGTCTCGGGCATGAGGCCGCGTGACGGCTCGATCGACACGCCACGAATCGTGCGTCACGGGGGAGAGGAGAGGAGCGGCGTAGACGCGCGAACAACGCGCACCCATCGCGGCGCGGACACCGTTGCAAGCTTACCATCTTGGAACTTGCTTCGACTTAAACGCTGAGTGAAAGGAAGAGCAAATAGGGGCGGGCTGGCTGGCGGAGCCAACACCAACAGAAGCGCGCTTTAGACCAGTGAGGCAGTATACAAACGCCAAGTCATTTGTGTCCCCATACAAACCCCAAGTCGGGGTGCTCCCCGCCCCACTACGAACCAATCAATACCCGCACGACCCTACCCCTCGCGCCAACACCAGCCAGCAGCAAGGGGCTGTTGGGCATTTTCGAGAGTCCACCAAATTAGAGCGCGGTGGGTCCCCGAACACCCACAACAATAGACCCCTGTCACTCTTTCCAGAACACTCTGGAATTGCAATTCATTGCAGGTCCACACAATTCAATGAATTGGAGAATGTAGCCATTTGATTCAGCGGAAGGTCGTAGAATGGGACGGAGCGCAACATTTCATCGTCCAGGCGGCAGATCCGAGCGACGCGGCTGACCACGTAGCCACCTCCATCCCCGTGGGTCTTGGTCACGTCGAACACGATCACGCGGTGGTTCCACAGCTTGTCGATGACACGCAGTGGCGCCAGTGATGAGACAATGCACCAGTCCTCGAACGACAGCAAGAACCGGTCGCCAAAGACGATGTAGCCCAGCCGGTTGAGTTCGTACCCGAGTAGCACGGGTCTTTTGGTTATCCAGTCTGTTCGTGACTCATCTCCATGAACCGAGTCGTCTTCGGGGGATCTGTCGCGCTGAATGGCACGACAGAGTTGCGGGCTTGAGCTACGTGGACTTCGGTTTGATCGAAGGGAAGCCGGGACCGGGCGAGCCCGTAGCGACTGTTGCCACCACCAACGACAAAGAACGAGTATATAGACGACCGACCGATGCCACCGACGTTGGAGGCTCGTAGTACGAGCGCCTTCTCGATCTCGCACGCGTTGCAGGAACGAAATTTCTTCCCCGATTTCGTCATGTTTTCAGATAGAAGCAGCGGCAAGAGGCTGAGTGCAAGTAAAGCGATTTTCACGAAGAAGATAAGCTGGACGTTCCCGTTCAAGCGCAACCCGATACGTGGTGTGAAGACATCACTCAGCGCGAGCGCATCGAACTCCTCCGACGCCACAACCGACATAACACGACCATCCACACCAATCCACCCGGACTGAGCCAACTGTTGACGGAACCGATGAAGGAGCGCGAGCGCGAACAGCGTCGGACCAAAGCACGCATCACTCATCCGTCGTTGCGCCACTTTGGTCACAAAATTGAGCACGCTGTAGTAGAGCAAAAGCAGCTCTGCAATCGCCGGATATATCGTAAACCAGGCATCTCCCAGCGCGCGCTGCTCGCCTTCGAATTCACATCCAACAGTCCAAAACGCCGCCATGGTCATCTTCAGCCTCGGCAAAAGTATAGCAGGGAGCAAATTGAAGGTACGCGAGCACGAGAGGATACCGACACCGGCGGTCTGCCATGGCGCTGTGCCGCGCCGGTAGCTGTTGGTCATTGCTGTCATCGAGACAAACCAACGAAAGAGCAGCACCAGGATGGACACATTCGAGATGAGCGTCTCGAGTGAGTACGAGCTTGTCACGATGCGGCGCGCTGTGCCATCAAGCATGAAGTGTCCGAAGTGTGAGCCGTTTGAGATGAAGAGCAAGCTGACTTGCTCGATCGCGGTCTCGCTAGTGCACAGTTTCCCCCAGCGATCGATGATCGAGGGACTGCGGCATTCGCGCGGCATCAGTGGTGAGCTACACTTGATTTCGACATTGCGCAGCGTGTCAAAGTAACGCGCCTTGAGGCCATACGGGTTGTCGGGAGGCCCTGTCATCGTCATGGACGTGAACCAGCGCTGGCCCGTGCCATCTTCGTACCATCCGTTGCGCCACACGCCCCCGGACTTTCCGAGCCATTGCTCAGTCTTCGATTCTCGCACCGACCGAGGAACACCTTGCAGCACAGCCTCGTTGTGACTGAGTTCTGAATACACACCTATCAAGGTGACGTCGCAAGCCATGCCGTCCAGTCCAGGGATCACGTAGTGGGGATCCAAACCGTTATCGTTGTACGGCAAGATAACAATTGGGAGCGCGTGTGGAACCAAGTGGGTCGTGTCGCCCGTCCCATCGCCCACGATCCTCAGTTCATCACGCGTGATGTTATACCCTAAGCTCACACATCCATCGAAGATCGCGTCCAGTGTTTGGTCGATACGACCGCACACCTGGTTGTAGTGTTCGGCAACCTGGTTCTTCAAACTCATTTTCTCGCGCCGAACCATGCGGAAACCGCTGATGGACGAGCCCGTCGTGTCGACCACGTGGGAAAACTTGGGGTTCAAGAGCACCTGGCTGAGCTGCATTGCCACGTAGTTCCGACCGCGTGCAATGCACACCAGGCTTCGGTCAGTATACGGTTCATCGTTCGTGCCGAGAATCGCTGCAGCCTGGTCGCCCAACTTAGTGCCGTACACGACATGCTCGCTCCATTCCAGTTTGTTCCATACGATACCGAGAAACTGCGAGAGCACGAGCAGTGACATAAACCCCCACACCAACCAGCTCACCGACGACACGATGAGCAGCCGCCAGATAGTATTCACACATCGGCCACGGCCACAACGCTTGTTTCCCATTGTTGTGGCTGATCTGATGCATGGGCTGCCACCAGTCTAGTCCGAGAGCAAAGAGGTTTTCCGTGTTTCGACACCAACTGGTGCGAGGCCAACTACGGAGCAAAATTGGTCACGACTAGCCGCTGGATTCAACATGTCGAAACCAATAGATGGAACTGAAACGGCATGGGACTGAGCGTGTTCATTTTCCGCGCAGTGACAAATTAGAATGGACCTTGACACTCATCGAAAGGCGCACAGCGTCACATCGGTCACTGGGACGGACCGCAGTCCCTCATCGTCCAGCCGGCAAAGGCGCGCATACTGGCTCGCATAGTAGCCATCGTCTTCTTGGATCACATCGAATACGCTGATTCTGTGGTTCCACAGCTTCTCAACGATGCGAAGCGGGGCCATGGACGTGAGGATGTACCAGTCGTCATACGTGATGAGGTACTTGCCGCCAAAGACAAGGTATCCCAGGCGATTGATTTCGTACGCGATGAGTTCATGGCGTTGCTTCCTGATCAAAGTCGGCGAAGTTTCGTTGTGTGCTCCTTCAGTCGTTGCCGTATCCGGTCGAGTTGTAGCATTGAATGGCAGGACAGGCGATAGACCGTCGTTTGACGGGCCTTCTGAAAGGGGCTCCACTGTGGGTCGCGAACGAATCCTGGATGCCGATCCCCTCAGCAAGAAGAAACCAGGAGGGCGTTGGGCGATGAGCGCGTGGGTTTTTGGGCCTGAGTTTGATGAAAGACGGAGCGCGTACACTGGAGACAGCCCTAGCCCACCGATGTTGGATGCCTGCAGCGCTAGTGTCTTCTCAATATGGCACGGTGAGTGGGCCTTGAATTTGTCGCCCGATCTCGACATGTTCTCCGACAACACAAGGGGGATGAGGTTGATAGTGAGCACAACAATCTTGAAATACAGAAAGCCAGGGACATTCCCGTTCATTCGCAATGCCACGTCCGGCTTGAAAAGATATAGGAGAGTGAGCCGGTCGAATTCGTCCGACATAATCGCTGTTGGAATGCGTCCGTCGAATCTTGTCCAGCCAGAAGTCACGATAGTGTCACGGATGTAGTGGAAGATGCCGAACACAATGATCGTGGGGCCAAAGAGCGAGTCGCTCATTCGGCGATGGCAAATCTTCGCAATCCCGTTGAGAATGCTGAAATACAGAAGCGAGAACTCGATGATGGCAGGATAAACTGCAAACCAGGCTTCAGCCAGCGCACGTTGCTGGCCCTCAAAAGCGCATCCAACACACCAAAAGGCAGCGATCGTCATTTTCAAGTGCGGTAGCAATACGATTGGCAGCACGTTGAAGGTTCGTGAGCTCGACAGGCAACCGATACCCGTCGTCTGCCACGGCGCAACGCCGCGTCGATAGCTGTTGAGCATTGCCGCCATGGACACGAACCAGCGGAACAGCAACACGAAGATCGATACGTTGGAGATGAAAGTCTCGAGCGAATACTTGTTCTCGATAATTCGTCTCTGAAGTCCTTCGTAAATAAAGAGCCCGTAGTGGGTACCGTTCGAAATGTACACGGCGTTGTAGCTCAAGATTTCGTCTATGCTCTTGCTTTGTCGCCCCCATGTATCGACCAACGGGAAATCCAAGCACAGGCGTGGTGACTCCGTGGAGGAGCAGTTCAACTCAGTTTTGCTTAGCATGTCAAATTGTCGAGAAATGAGACCGTAAGGGTTCTTCAGATCAGTCGTCATCATGTCTGCGTGCCATCTTTTTCCAACCGTATCTTCGTACCAGCCATTGCGCCAAATTCCACCGGGTGCATGGAGCCATTCGGCTGTCTTTGCCTCTCGAATTCCTCGGGGAGTGGCGCGCAGAACGCCGTTTGGCTCGTCGAGAAAGAGGTACATTCCGTCAAGACGAAACACACACGCCTGGCCATCCCATCCTGGGATCGCGTAATGGGCGTACGTCGCGCTGTCCCAGAAAGGCATGATCAAAATGGGCAATGCACGCGGAATCTCCCGGGTCGTGTTGCTGTCAATATCATCAACGATCCGGAGGACGTCTCTTGTCACGTTAAAGCCCAGCGCGTCGCAACTGTCTTGTATCATACCAAGTGTGTAGTCGATCCGCTCACACACGTGGATGTACTGCTCGTACGCTTGAGGGTCGAGGTCGACTTCTTCTCGTTTGCAAACTCGGTACCCATTGATTGATTTACCCGAGACGTCTACGATGGTGGAGAGCTTAGGATCACCGAGAACCTTGCTGAGCTGCATGGGAATGTAAGATCGTCCTTGCGCCATGCAAACAATATTGCGGTCGCTATACGGCTCGTCATTGGTGCCGGCAATCTCGCTCAGGGGGTTGATAGGGCTACGGCCGTATATGGCGTATTCATCGTACGATGTCGAGTTCCACACGATGCCGAGAAACTGAGACGACACGAGAAGGGTCATGAAGCCCCACACGATCCAGTTGAAAATGGCCGTCAGTCCATCTCGCAATGCGACCTCATTGTTCCTATTCATGCGGATTCCTTTCCCGGTCACGTTGTTCATACTAGCGAGACCTCACGTTGTACCAACAGCACGCGAATTGTGGCAGGCAAAGAAAGTCGCTTACTTTCCACAGCCATACGTGAGCAGTTGATGGCTCAGAGCAGAACGGCGTGGTGGTTAGCTAAATGCAGACGTGCGAACACATCCTCACTCAAAAACAACACCCGAAACCGCCGGTTCTAGCAACTCCGTGTAACATACGGTCGTGCTACTGCGTGTCCTAGAGTGAGTTGCACATACTCGTACTATTATAGTACGAGTACCGTTGACCTGGTTTGCTATTTCTTCGGAACGGAGATGAACTGGGCTGTGGACGTGAAAGTTGTGATCGTGAGACTACCGCAGCGATGGCACCTGATACTTTGGAAGCCGTGGATGTTGACGCACATTTACTGAGCGAACTAACGACTGCGTGTGATGCGCGCGGTTGAACCTCTCGACGGAGGGTGATGAATCAAACACACCGCCGAGATCCACTTTGACCACCGAGGCAACATCAACTGTCAATATTCTCGAGTTGCCAAGCAACGCCCAAATCGCGAGCCACATCTTCTTGGTGCGAAGATGTATCCTCCTTCATGAATATCTGCCAATCGCTTTCGCTCTTGAACAAATTCAGCGCCACGATCCGGTCATTTGCGTTGTCGGGTGGTGGAAGCAATTGCTACGCTTCATGCTTTCTTCCGACTGATCCCACAGTGGCAGCCTGTGGGCGGATCTCGACTTGACGCCACATACCACTCCCAACCTTCTTCCACATCATTGCAGGCGGGGCGAAAAGCTGAGTTTCAAGTAAGCTCCGCAATGGAGACCGTTCCATCCCGGATGGGATGCTGGTAGATGAAGCTTGATCGCTTGTAACGCTAGCTTTAATTCTTTTTTGTTTCAGAGAAATGACAACTGGAAGTGCGAACGGACTTCGCTCGTCTTGCACAGTCACGATCCGATCAGCATTTTGGTCGGCTATCAATGTAGAGGCTACTTTCGTTGCCTGCCGTCTCATGCGCCGTCTATACTTATTGATCAAGTCGATTTCTTCCTTCTCCTTTTGTTTCCGTACTGCGTCGAGTAGTTGCGTACGCTCACTGACTGGGCGAAAGCAGGCCATGTTAAGGATACGTTGTCAGGGTTGGACACAAAGAGCTCCCCACCTACCAAGCTTTCGCTGCAACAAGAGAGTAATCTTTTCGTGAGCCTTGGTGGGATACGACATTGCGATTTCCATTGCGGAATTCCGCGTACAACAATCGAAGTGCACGGAGACGTTGTGACGAAGGAGGAGGCGAACAAGAGAGACATCACCATGGGTCACTGCCCAGCGAAGGGCTGAGAATTGTGATTTGTCGCACAAATCTAACTTTGCCCCTCGCTGTAGGAGGAACTTCACAGCATTGATCTTCTGTTTTCGGCACGCAGCCATTAGAGCGGACTCTCGAATCTACTGGGACAAGCTGCAAATCAGTGCGACACACTCAGTGAGCCTGTGTGCGTGGTCAACACTCACCTCGGACAAAGCGTTGACATCAGCGTGGTAATTAACCAATAACCTCAAGAGCACGACACTTCCACGCTTGTTGTACGTTATAGACTTTAACGTTGGTCACAGTTCTCCTATGCACATCGTGATGGTGGCGCCATACCACACCTTGGCCGCGTAGACAATGGGCGGCACGCCCTAACAGTCATGTGCATATACGTGACTCAGTGGCTACTCATAGGGCAAGCACAGTTCCGGCTTACCTGGTCATCTCGACCATCTATATCATAGCACCTTGATTCCACGAGGCTCCTGATGAGAGGCATGAGGCATCTGCACACATCCACATCGCGAATTTGATATACGCACCATATCGTCCACAGTTCGCTGATCGAAACGTAAGGTCGAAACTGGTTCAATTGCATCTGCATAGCGAGAAGATTCACATCGCCACGTTCGCTAATGTCCCTGTTATCCTGCTCGAGCATCGTGACGCCCGGCAACTCTACAGGTAAACCGCATCGAAGCAATGTTTCAAAGAGATAGAGATGAGCAAACTTGGGTCTCATATTGCCTGAAAATAAGAGATTGAGCTATTCTTAATCGCGCCATAAACACATCCCAAGGTATCGCGTCGGAACCATTGTTTGCTCACCTTGGGTACGAATCATCTAGGCATCGATTGCTTTCTTCTCCATAGTGACCTCAGCCTCATCCTTCACTTGCACGCTCTCCATTTGCTCGGACGCCTCTTTCACTGGGTACGTGGCTGGCAAACCAAGAATGGCTTTGACAACGGCGTCAGTCCCATTGGCAGCCAAGTGCATGTGCACAACATTGGTCTTCATTGCCATTCGCAACGTTCGCCAGCAAAACATCTTGTCCTTGTCTGGCCAATAAGCCTCCTCGATTCCATTCTCAGGATCCCATGCTTCGGCAAAGCGTTCGGTGAACTTTTCAATCGGCACAGCGGTTGCTCTTCCTTCTCCTCGGATTCGCTCCAAAATCGCCGACGGCTTCGAACTTTCAGTGAGAATTTGCTCCATCAGTGACGAATCTCCGCTTTCCTGCTGACGAGAACGTTTTGCGAGAGGTGGGCGCGCCGATAACGCCGGCAGGTCTCCTAGCCGTCTCTTTTTTGCGGGCGTTTCATCTTGGGCTGGTTGGTACCGTTCGTACGATGGGCACTTCTCCTGCTTCCACTTGATCCAATTGCGCTCACGCTCCAGCACGAGGTCAAGCATATCACTGAACCGCTTACCAGAGGGCGGAGTCTCACGAATCAGCTTCATGACACGGTCGGACAGCTCTTGTAGCCGTGACTTTGGGGTTTTGCACCCGTCTGGTTGCTTCGCCTTCGTCAGATGGTTCAGTAAAATGACAAACTGCGTCAACATACACTCGCGCAAAATGGGATCACGGAGCTGAAGTCGAAAAAGTCGACTGTTCGTCAGATACTTTGGCTGGAAGAAATGGTCTTGCGCCGTTGTCGGACTCGACAGCTCGTCATCGGTGTCTCCACTGGTGCTTGCGCCTCCAGCACCACTCAGCAAATCTCTCGTGCGCTCAAGATCGTCTGGAGAGAATGCATTTCCTTCGAAAGCCGAGAGCACGGTGTTGAGTTCTTCGAGCTAAATTATGCAAAGAAAAAGCGGGTTAGTTTGGCTTTCAGGCAAGTTGATTGCAGAAATGGGTCTACGTACAAATTTTTCCCAGTCGTCAACGCTCTTGGTAGCGAGGTTGTGATCGCGGCAAAAGCGCTGCAGGTCCCAAAAGGTCCGGTATAAGTTGTAGTCGATCGGAACCCCATCTGCCGTCGAATCTTTGTCGAGCTACCAACAATTACCGACACCAGAGAGTCAGGTTCCGCGCGAAATCATCCATCGAAAATCTACCACCGACGAACCCCAATCTGATCCGACGTGGCCGTCTTCTCCGCGGCGTCTGCGGCTTCGAATGCATCTTCGTCTTCAAAGTTGGTCGTATTGGACACATTGGGCTGAATCACATGCAACCGTATCCGTGAGATCACCGTCCCAACCCAACGCGGTCTCGATAGACAATAGCCATTGTGGACCCACCTTGCCCGTCAAGTTCACGGCCGAGCGCTCCGACAGCGCAAATGTAAACGACAAAAACACCAAGATCCGTCCGCAGAACACGCTGTTGTGGGTCTTGGACACGCGCCGGAGCAGCGCGTTGCACATGCGCAGCAAACACAGCGCCGCCTTGGTGGGGCGGCCCGTCTCCGAGTTGGCGTCGCGCGTCGAGAGCTTGTCTTTGCGCTGCTCGACGAGGTCCCACATGGCCTCGCACGTGCTGATGGTCTGCGCCTCCATGATGTCCTCGAGCACTTTGTAGGCGGCGCTGACGAGCAGGTACTTGCGCGCGATGCCGTCGATACACAGGTCCAGCAGCTCCGGGAGCCCGACGCTCACGGGCGTCGCGTCGGGCTCGCGCAGCAAGCGCCACGAGAGCCGCTCGACGACCTTCTGGACGGCCAGGTCCAGAATGCTGTGCGTCGAGTCGACGCTGCGCCCGCCCGGCAGCGCGCTCTCCACGGCCGCGTAGGTGGCGTCGTAGAGCTTACCCAGCGACGCGAGCGCGTCGCTCGCACGGTAAAACCCGTGGATCGCGGCCTACCCATCCAGCGGTAGTGGTTAGTCCATCCAGTTCTCCATGTGGATTCTCTCTCCCCCTGATCGTCCAGAGCCTGTAGACACCACGCACATACCTCGGCCTTGGCCGTCAACTCGGTCGCCATCGTGGTTCCTTGAAAGAAAGTGTGTGTGGAGGGGGAAACCCAAAAACGTACTTAGCCGGAGATATATGAAGTGGACCACATTTCAATGTCGTGTACAACCGTGATGTGGCACAGCCACCGAACGGGTACGTCGCCACTCATCATTTCAATCATGGTGGACGACGCCGTGCCGACGTTCACGACGCTCGCGGCGCTGCGCGAGGCGTACGAGCGGTTCGCGCGGCAAGCGGACGATGGCACCGATGGCAGTGCCACCGGCGCGCCGCTCGGGCTGCACGCGAGCGTCCACGGCCAGTTCCTGCGCAAGCGCAAGCTGTCGTACGTATTATAGTGATCGGAGCGACGATGCGGACAATCAACAGTGCGCGACTGACGCGTGCGGCGCTGTGTGTGTGTGTCTGTGTGTGTAGGAAGGGGCTCATCTTTGGCGACATTGCGCTGGCCGACCACGGTGCGTTGCAGATCGGCGTGGTTGTGGGGGTTCCGACGACCGGCTCATTGGATCATGTGGTGCTTGCCCCCCAGAGCTGCTAGAGGTGATGGTGCGCGCGCGCGGCGGCATCCTCACGGTCGAGAAAGTGCGGCAGTTCAACTGGGACGTCCACCTCGGAGATCTCGTCACGATCGACGGCTTTGTGACCAAGAAGAGCGGCGGCCACCTGATTTTCCACCTCGTGGCCGTCACGATCGACGAGCTCTGGAGCGACGCGCACCCGAACGAGTTCTTTGACCACACACAGTTCGGCAACATCGAGACCCACGAGCCGGGACTGTATACGAATCCACAGCCACCAGACTTTGTCGCGGCGGTCTGCGCGCTGTCGCTCAGCGAGCCCAGCAATGGCACAGCGGCGCCCACACAGTCCAACTCGGCGCCGCGCGGGTCGCTCGCGCTGGCGCCCAACTCGCAGGCCGACGCGCCGCAAAAGTACACCAACATCGTCCAGATCAATGGCTTCAACGCCTGCAAGTTTTATTTTGCCGGCGGCGCGAACGGCGCCAACTGTCTGCGTGGAGAGCAGTGCCACTTTTGGCACGGCCGCGCCGAGGACTACGAGGCGAACCGACTGCTGTGGCTCGAGAAGCGCAAGGAGCAGCGCCGCGCAGCCGGGCGCATCGACGGCGACCACCACGACCCGGACGAGAAGAACCTCAAGGACCAGCGTGCGCGGATCTTCTGTAGTTGGTTGGTGGACGCCATGGGAGAGGACCAGCTCAAGTGCGGCACGGGCGTGGTCGACGTGGCCGGTGGCAAGGGCGAGATCCCGATTCAGCTGTGGAACCTTCGCGGCATCCCCACGACACTCATTGATCCGGTACAATCTCTGATCGTCTCGACAGCTGCTCTCACCCTGGAAACTAACTGCTCTTTTCGGAATGCTGGGTAGCGTCCACTGAAGCTCACGAAGCGAAATCGCAAGATCGTCCAGGCGCGCACTGAAGGCCGTGGCGCATTCCCACAGCTTGTGTGCTACCTGAACGACGAAACCTGGCTGGAGCACGAAACACTTTTCGCGGAGTGCTCGCTGCTGGTCGGTATGCATCCGGACGACGCGACCGAGATCATTGTCGACATTGCGCTCAAACACGAGAAGCCGTTCGCAATCGTGCCGTGCTGTGTCATGAGCCGGCTGTTCCCGCACCGTCGGTGTCGCGACGGAAGCGAAGTCGACACGTACGACGTGTTCGTGCGGTACTTGATGGAAAAAGATCCACGCATCCAGCGGACCTTCCTGTCTTTTGAAGGCAAGAACCAAGTGTTGTACCTGTTCGACTACGGCACGAAATAGAGACCCCCGTACCGTTTTCACTCTGAAACCTGCTGTTGGGTCTTTGAGATGCAAAAGTCTTTGCTCTTCCCAAAAACGAGCGCATCACGTGGAGAACAAGCTGCGGTGGGAGAAATGAAGGGAAGTTTCGCCTAACAACTAGATTCTGTGTCAACACAAGAGCTTATGTGGCCTCCTGCTGCTTCAGGATATCCGCCCGCGACTCTTTCGACAGGGGCAGGATACGGAGGACGATGTCTATCGGGCGATCGCACACCATGCAGCCTTGGTTTGCGGCGTGTTGACGCTTCGCACATCGATAGCAGCTGTAGAAATGCAGGTAGTTGCCATGAGCGACCGCGCCATCTCGCTGGTTCTGACGGCATACGAGGCACACAAGATCCTCAGCTTCAACGTCTTCGACGGGCTTGATCGGTTTGGATGCCGTTGTCGTACCAGGACTCGGAGCTGATTCGCTTGAAGTTGTCTTCAGAGCGGAGAAGAGGGTGCTCTGACGCATCTTCTTGCGCGGTGTGGGTTGCATCTGATGATCATAGCCATCATCGGTGTCCTCCTTCTTTTCTTCCTCGCGGCTAAGGGCGGATACGGCGCGTGCCTGCGTCGACAGAGTTTCTCTGTGGCGTTCTTTCTCTTCCAACTTCTCTTTGTGCTCTTCTTCTTCCTCTTCTTCTTCAGACCCGTCGTCAGTGTTGGTGTCACTTTCTGCGACAAGAGCGTCCATCGCACCGCGGCGTACTCCAGCGGTGTCGGTAGATCCGTTATCCGGTAGAAACTCGCTCTGAATGTTATGCGGGTTCATTTTCTTCCACACGTTTGGCATGTATCTCATAGACTGCGTCGTATCGGTCAAGAAGCCATCAACGAGGTTGAGGAGCCGCTTGTAGCGACCGTACTCGACTTTATGAAACGCCTTGCGCTCTTCCTCCGAGATCCGTCCTTGGCCGTCACCGCTCTCCCGTCGCTTTGCGTCCACGAGCGCGACCCAGAAGTGCTTGGCGTGGAGCAACTGCCAGTAGCCAAGCACCCGCTGATGTTCATGCGGAGAGACAGAGAGACGCATCGTCAGCTTCCTTATCACCGAAAACCAAACGAGAATCAACACCCGAATACGTACCGCATGGCACACCGCACCAAGTTGGAACCTTGCGCGAATGGGTTCCACTTCGCGCAACGCAGCGCGCAGTTTCTTCATCCAGTTGTTCTTGTACAGCTCCGTCGAGTCGCAGGCAAACCCACCAAACTGGGCAAACTGTGTCGCATAGTGGTTCACGCGGCGACACGCCTGGCAGTCGGTAGTCACAAGGCATCGCGTTGATTGGAACTTGGTCGCACAGTGGAGGCTTTCCATGATGTCGTCATCCCACACGACACTACTCCTCAAAGCGTCCCGGCGGGAGCAAATGGCACGTTCGATCTTCTCGCACCACACCAAGTTTATGCAAGTTAGTTCGACAAGCACGAGGCAAACTACTATTGTAAAATGCGTCACGTACATGATGGGCGGCCTGCTCAAATAGTCGGTACTCTGTCTTCCGGCGCACCGTGCGGATTTTGTTGTCCAGGTTTTCATCGATTATAGACTCTTCCAGATATCGCAAGTAGATGGCGAACCACTCGCTTGGCTCGCGCGATTGCATTGTGACACGCAGGTCTTCTTCGTCACCTTCTTCGTCGATCTCGTCGGCGCTCGACAACGGCTGGTCCATCACGCCTTCTTCATCGTCGTCCATGTACTCGACTTCGTCGTCATCGACGATGAATTCGTCCAAGTCTTCATCATCTGCTGAAGCGAACCCTCGCGGTGGAGGTGAGCGCGTGCGCTTTCTCTTCTGCTTTTGGCTTCGTCGGCTCGGGGGTTGTTCTTCCTCGTCCTCCGTAGCATGTTCCTCCTCCTCGTCGTCATCGTTCACAATAAAATCCTCATCGTCGACATCGTCGCCACGCGACCGTGACAGTGGGTCCAAACAGTTTTCGAGTGACAAAAACTCCAGCTTGCGCACACTCGGGATGGCCTTGGCCTTTTCTTCGCGCTTCTTCTCGATGCGCGAGCTGCGTCGTCCCGCCGACGATGATGGCTCACGACGCTCGGCGGCCTGCGGCGTCGCGCTTGCAGACAGGCGCCGCACGGGTTCAAGCTTCAACGTGTTGGGGCTAGAGCGCATGGGCTGTGTCGCCGCCGATGGCTTCGACGGTGCAGTCTCCTCGCCGGCGTCGTGCTCTTCGTCGCTGTCTACGATCGTCAGCCGCTTGGCCTTGCGCCGCTTGGCCTCGGCGCTCGAGGGCGTCGAGATCTGGATGATCTCAACTTCATCGTCATCATCTTCATCGTCAATCTCCTCCTCATGCGCGTCCATGGGCGCGTGGGGGCCACCTCGGGGCGGCGGCCGGCTTGCTACATCCGTCGTAGTCGTCGACTGGCTCTGGCTGCTCGCCTCGTCGTCCTCGTCCATGATCGTCGATTGGCGGCGGCGCTTGCGCGACTGCGGCGTGTTCACCACTTGGACGGCGTCGTCGTCGCTCGACGTGTCGCCGTCGATCACCACTTCCTCGTACGGCGGCGGCGCCATCGTCACGCGTGCGCTCCCAGAAATTATGGCGGGGAACCTCGTTGGCGCCACCACGCCGCGATGAGAAAGTACGGAATTCTCAAATCCTAAATATTGGGAATCGAATCGATTTGTGGAGGGTGCAAGGAATTGCCTCTTTTCGGGACATTCGGGACAGGTTGAAGTGGTGTTTGGGAGAGTTGTGGTTTTTCAAAGTATGACATGGCTACATCTTGGCTAGGTTGGCGAGGACGAGTTGAAGGAAGGCCGACGACCAGGACGGGAGGCGTGCTCAGAGCATAAGTACGAGGCGCAGCTGCCAGGAGAAGATTCCCAGTGGCGAGGACGCGTTAGTCGTTATCTTGATTAACGCAAGTGTGTCTCGGAAGCGAGCAAGTCGGTCAGTTCCCAATTGTCTCGAAGACCTACTTCATGAAATCGATACCATTGCGCGGCGCGACACTCCTCGCGGTGTCACTCGCCGTGCTCTGCCACGGGGTCGACGCGCAGGCCAATGTCGACTGCGTCGTGAGCGGGTGGGGTCCGTACTCGGCCTGCGATGAATCCACGATGAAGCAGACCCGCACGCGCACGGTCACGGTCGCCCAGAAAGGCAAGGGCAAGGCCTGCCCCGTGCTCAGTGAGTCGATCAAGTGCAAGCCCATCAGCTGCGTCGTGAGCTCATGGGGGGATTACGGTGCCTGCGACGCCAAGGGCATGAAGACGCGCACCCGAACCGTGACGACTCCTAGCAAGTACGGCGGCGCGGCGTGTCCTTCTCTCTCGGAGAGTATCAAATGCAAGCCCGTGAACTGCGTTGTGAGCTCGTGGAGTGCCTGGACCGAGTGTGACGTGACCACGGGCCGGAAGACAGCCACCCGCACCGTGCTCGTGAAGGCTGCCGACGGCGGCACTTCCTGCCCTGAGCTCGAGCGCGAAGGATTCTGCGACAAGATCCACTGTGCTGTCACTGACTGGACCGACTGGACCGAGTGTGACCTAGAGACTGGCCGCAAGACCCGGTCGCGCTCGGTTCGAGTGCAACCCAAGTACGCGGGCAACGCGTGCCCCATGCTGGAGGATGAGGCGTTTTGTGATCCAGTGAACTGCGAGATGACCGAGTGGTCGGACTGGAGCCCGTGCAACTTTGTGACCGGCAAGAAAACGCGCACGCGCACGATCACGACGCCCAGCAAGTACCGCGGCACGCCGTGTGGTGACGTCATCGAGACACCGAGCTGCGACCCGATCGAGTGCGAGGTCGGTAAGTGGTCCAAGTGGTCGGCGTGCGACATCGACGACGGTTCCACAAAGCGCACGCGACCCATCGAGGTCGAGGCCCAGTTCGGCGCACCCGACTGTCCCGAGACCGAGCAAGTCCAGCAGTGCACAAAGCAAGACTGTGAGCTAAACGCATTCGGTCCGTGGTCGGCGTGCGACCTCTCGACGGGCAAGAAGCAACGCTCCAGGACGATCAAGAAGCACGCGCTTTTTGGCGGCACGGCGTGCGATCCGCTCGTGGAGACTGTGGGCTGCGACGCCGTGGACTGTGTGCTCAGTGAATGGGATGACTGGTCGGGCTGCAACCCGTCGACGCTCAAGAAGCAACGCTCGCGCCGTGTGCTCACCAGACCCATGTTCGGGGGTGCAGCGTGCGACCCGCTCACCGAAGAGGCGAGCTGCAAGGTCGACTGCGTGCTCGGCTCGTGGACCGAATGGTCGGGGTGCGACCACTCGACGGGCAAGAAGAAGCGCACGCGAGCGGTCATTGTGTTTCCAGGAACGGACGGCGAGCCGTGCGGGAGCCTCGAGGAGCAAGCGGACTGTGACAAGCAGGACTGCGCCGTCACGGAGTGGAGTGAGTGGTCGGGCTGCAGCATGAAGACGAGCACTCGCAGTCGCGTGCGCGAAATCGCGAGCCAACCGCTGTACGGCGGCGAGGCCTGCCCGAGCCTCTCCGAGGTTGAGGACTGTGATGACTTTGACGGTACCGTCGCAGACCCGCCTGCGGACGACGAGGAGACGACCAGGTTCTAGATGGAGACAGTCCACGGTGTACGAGTGCCATGCGAGTGTCCATTTTTTAAAGAAAATATTATGTTTTCGATGTCTGAAAACACTCCTCGAGCCTGATTCAGGCCGCACGGCTGGTCACCTCGTCGTCCTCATGCTTCTGAGGAGAAGGAGAAGGCCCAGTCCCACATATATATATATAATCGCTTGGCTTTTGCATGAGCTTCTTTGAAGTTCTGGGCTTCATGTCTGGTCGGACGCAATGGGTTTCGGGCGTCTGTTTGACTGCACCCTCGTCCTCGGTATCTCTGACGGTTGGCTCATTGGAGATCGACCGGTTGTACTGTCTACAGGATTCACTCGCCAACTTGTCTTCTCACTCAAGAATCACCTAACGGATGCGGCCGCGCGTGCTTTCCGCTCGTTGCGTTGCGCTGCTGGCCCTGTGCGTTGCCGTCTCGAGCGACGTTGCCGACGCCCAGACCAACGTGGACTGTGTTGTTGGGGCGTGGAGCGACTACTCGGCGTGCGATGAATCCACGATGAAGCAGACCCGCACGCGCACGGTCACGGTCGCCCAGAAAGGCAAGGGCAAGGCATGTCCCGTGCTGAGTGAGTCGATCAAGTGCAAGCCCATCAGCTGCGTCGTGAGCTCATGGGGTGATTACAGCGCTTGCGACGCCAAGGGCATGAAGACCCGTACGCGCACCGTCACGACACCGGCTCAGTACGGCGGCGCGGCGTGCCCCACTCTCACAGAGAGCGTGAAGTGTAAACCGGTCGACTGCGTCGTGTCCAAGTGGAGTACCTGGAGCGACTGCGCTGCTGCTGATGGCAAGAAAACCCAGACGCGAACGGTACTGGTCAAGGCTGCTGACGGTGGTGCTGCCTGCCCAACGCTCGAAAACGTCGACTACTGCTCCAAGGTCGCGTGTGTCGTGGGTGCGTGGAGCAGTTGGACCGAGTGCGATGTGGCCACGGGTCGAAAGACACGTTCACGTGTCGTCACGACTCAACCGCTGTACGGTGGCACGGCCTGCCCGGCACTTATCGAAGAAGATTTTTGCCCCAAGATCAACTGCGTGATGACCGATTGGAGTGAGTGGTCAGCGTGCGACTTTGGCGCTGGCAAGAAGTCCCGTACACGCTCGATCGTGACGCCCAGCAAGTTTGGTGGTACGGCTTGCGGTGCATTGGTAGAGACTCCGACGTGCGATCCCATTGACTGCCAGGTTAGCGCGTGGAGCGAGTTCTCGCCGTGTAACCTCGATACGGGCTCGATGCGTCGCACCCGCACGATCACGGTGGCGCCGCAGTTCGGTGGCGCCGCCTGCCCAGCGCTCGAAGACGTCCAGTACTGCAACAAACAAGACTGCGTGGTGACCGCCTGGGGACCATGGTCCGGCTGTAACCTGAGCACCGGAAAGAAGCAACGCAGCCGCACAGTCAAAGTGGAGGCGCTGTACGGCGGCAAGGCATGCGACCCACTGACCGAGTCAGCCGACTGCGACGCCGTGGCATGTGAACTCAGCGACTGGAGTGCGTGGTCGGGGTGCAACGGTGCAACGCTCAAGAAGGTGCGATCGCGTCGCGTGGTGAAGAACGCCCAGTTCGGTGGCACGGCCTGTGGTGCCCTGTCGGAAGAAGCGAGTTGCACGGTGGACTGTGTGATGGGCGACTGGAGTGACTGGTCGGGTTGTGACTACAGTACCGGCAAGAAGCGTCGTACGCGCGGCGTGGTGACTTACCCGAACGCTGGCGGTGTGGCGTGTGGAGCGCTTGAGGAGCTTGCGGATTGTGACGCGGAGGACTGTGAAGTGAGCGACTGGAGCGAGTGGTCGGTCTGCAGTGTGCGTACGAGTAGTCGTACACACGTGCGTGTGTCGACGAAAGAGGCGCGCTATGGTGGGACGGCGTGTCCTGCGTTGAGCGAGGATCAGGCGTGCGATCCGTACGCGAGCCAGGTCAGCGCGAGTATCTTGTGAGCAGGCAATCTCCGAAACGAAGGCAAGCGGAGAGACCGAGAGAGTGAGATACACATGCCGATGCAATCTACTTTATTTTGTTCTTCGGACTGTTGTTGGCGTGCTCAGGTCTCCTGGAGCGGGTCCGAGGCCTTGGCCCACTGGAGCGGGTACCCGGCCTCTTCGAGTCGGCGCTTGAGCTCGAGCCCGTGTTCGTACGACTGCGTCTCGACGACGCACTTGACGGCAACCTGAGAGACGCTCGTGTGGACCCACGCGCGTTCGTGGTAAATGTCTTTGACGCTCACGCCACACTCCCACAGCATGTTGGCGAGCTGCGCGATGCCGCCCGGGCGGTCGCTCACGGTCGCCACAAAGCGCACGAGGCGGCCGTCGGCCGCGAGACCGCGCTCGATCACGCGGCCCAGCACGGGGATGTCGATGTTGCCGCCGCAGAGCGGCAGCACGACGCGCTTGCCCTGGAGCTCGGGCAGCTTGTCGTCGATGAGCGCGGCGAGCGAGGTCGCACCGCCGCCCTCGACCACGACTTTTTCCTGCTCGACGAGCCGCAGCACGCTCAGCGCGATCGCGCGCTCCGAGACCGTCACGACCTTGTCGACGCGGTTGCGCGCCACGGCGAACGCGTTCGCGCCGACACACGGCACGGCGAGACCGTCAGCGAGTGTCGGCGCCGTCGGCACGTGCACGGGCTTGCCCGCCGTGAGCGCGGCCGAGAAGCTCGGGCACAGCGCCGGCTCGACGCCGATGACCTGCACGTTGGGCGCGAGCGTCTTGACCGCGAGCGCGATGCCGGCGATGAGCCCGGCGCCGCCCACGGGCACGACGATCGCGTCGACGTTGGGCACTTGGTGGAGGATCTCGATGCCCATGGTGCCAGCGCCGGCGATGATGTCCGGGTGGTCAAAGCCGTTGACGTACACGAGCCCTTCGTCGCGCGCAAACTCGTCGGCCTTGTCGCGGGCCTCGAGGATGTGGGCGCCGTGGAGCACGACGCGCGCGCCGAGGTCCTGGCAGGCCGCGATCTTGGTGAGCGGCGCGATGTGCGGCATGACGCACGTCACGGGGATGCCCAGCATCTTGCCGTGGTACGCGAGCGCGAGCGCGTGGTTGCCCGCCGAGGCCGCGATCACGCCGCGGGCGCGCTGCTCAGGCGCGAGCCGCAGCAGCGCGTTGCGCGCGCCGCGCTCCTTGAACGACCCGGTCATCTGGCGGTAGTCCTTCTTGAGGTACAGCTCAAAGCCCATGCGCCGCGAGAGCAGCGGCGAGTACTTGCACGACGTCTGCTCGATGCCTGCCAGGGAAGAAAGGAATGTTCGTCAGTTCCGGCCGCACGACAAGAGATAGGCAGATATGGCGACGCAATGGACGCACCGTCGCGGATACGGTACGAGGCCGTGCTGATGTCCTCGAACGTCACGACGTCTAACATCACAGACAAGTCAGCGTGCCCGCGTGGTGGGAGTTGTTTCTTGTACCCATCCGCACCTTCGTCGACGGCGCCGCTGTCCCCGGCGTCCAGACCGGACGACGCCAGGCCGCGTGTTAGGCCGACCGCGCGGAGGCGGCGCAGGAGGAGCGGCGACGGGGAGACCTTGCGCAGCGCGAGCATGGGTCCGGAGCGAGCGAATCTGAAAGTGCCAACGGATCTTTGGGTTTTGTTAGGACGGCAAACGCGAGAGGAGGATGTGCGCGAGCGCGTCACGCAAACTCACCCACCTGACCACTCGAGCCAGCCAGCCACGGGCGCCGTCCGTTGCGCAATTTCAACTTGCAGTTTGGTTCGTCGACAGGTCGCATGCGAAGAGCCAATCACTTGGACGCATTCATCATCTCATCAAATCAGAACAACAAAAAAGATGCGCTCAGATCGGAGCGCCTCAGACTCTGTGTCGTACGACGCATGGAAGCCATTATGCATGGTGGAGGGGGAGGGATCGTGGGTGTGTGTGTGGTCTATTGGGCTGGGGGGGATCACGGTCCGTGGGGCGGACTATTGAGGAGGAGTTTAGGCGTCCAGGTACTTCTTGACGTGCTCCCGCAGGTCGTGCTCTTCCTGGGACTGGCCCAGCGGCACGCCGCGGCCGCCGAGATCAGATGGGATCTGGCTCGCGTCGATGTGCAGCTCGAGCTCCTTCAGGATCGCGCTGCCCTTGAGCATGTGGATCTACACAAACCAACACAATCCATCAGCCATGGCTATATGGGACGCCGTTTTGCGTAGTGGACGCACCTTTTCTCGTGTGACGGGGTCGATGAGGGGCTTGATCATGCGCCAGATCATGTTGAACCAGCCAGGAATGTTGATAATAAAAATCATCGAACTACGCTCCGGGTAGTGGGCGCCTGTGAAGGCCGAGGCACGCTTGATAAAGTCGAGCACCTCGCCGCCCAAGTCCGACATGCCGATGCCCGACACATCGAGTACAGTCACTGATCGCCCCGTATCGTCCGGTTCGATGACGCGCCACAAGTACTCAGTGATGTACATGTAATGCTTGAGCAGGTCGTCGATCGACAGCCCTTCTCGCTTGAGTCCGTTCAAATCAATCTTGCCAGGCTGCTCATAGTAAACTGGAAGCCCCTTCTTCGAGCGGCCATGGAAGTACTGCGGATAGTACTTCTTGATGGTCTCGAATGTCCGATGCGGGCGGATGAGAATGTTATCGACCTCATTTTCGTGGCGCCATTGCAACGTGTTCTCGAATCGCTGGCGGCCTTTGTCTTCATCACCCTTCTCTGCTGCAATAAACCGCGACGAGAACGGGATGGGACCGCCACTGATGGCGCTCGCAGCATCGGCAACGGTGTCCCCATTCTCGCTTGTCTCCTCTTCCGTTGAAGGCGACATCGGTGCGATCTCTTGATCTTTCTCGAGGACTTCGATTGAGTCAATTCGAATGTGATACATGAGCTCAACCTCACCAGGTTTTCTCGTCGAGCTCACACTTGCTGCGGGCTTCGATACTGTGCTTGAGGTTGTGCCTTTACCCGCACCAGATGCAGCACTGACAAAAGATAGACACCACGTCAGTGTCCATAAATTGCGGATGACGGGATCCCTCGACATCGTCAGTGAGCAGTCGTACCTGATCACAAATTGGCTGACCTGTGAGACGGCCAGGACGAACCCCACAACAATTGTGATCTTCATCAACCCCTCAAACGGATACGCGAACCAGAATGCAACAACGCAGCTGAGGAGGAACAGACCACCCAAACCACCTGGGAAAGCCACTGTAAATGCGGTGGGTGGTTGCTGTGTAGACACGATCAGACTCGAGTTTTGAGGAGTGAGAGGCACGACTGGTGGTGCTGGGCTACATCGGATGTAGGCTTTGTTCGTAGAAAGCAATCGTCAGTCCTCGGTAGCCTGGTGTATACCGTTCAATGGCACGAAACGCACCAAGCACTTTAGTGTAGGTCACGACGCTCGGGTTCAGGGCACGTGGCCTCGGCGGGGTCGTCAAGATAAGTTCCTTTGCTTCTTTCAGCAGTGGTTGAACGTTCGCACCGAGCGACTGGTACGTCACGTGGATTTCTTCACCGTCGCTCAGCACAATTACACATGAATCCTTTCCACGAAAAGCGCCAATTTTGACCTCGGTCTGCAAGTCTAGTTGACGCTTGATGACTCGCTCACGCGCTGATTGCGGTGAGGAAGTATCAATGACACTCACGACAAGGACTCGTGGCGCCACCTACACAAACGCCATCCGCACTCGTTGTGTCAACGACCGAGCTCATCTGATTTGACAAGTCTGCACCACCAAACATACCAGGGTGTCGGTCTTCTCCTCGACGACTGGATCGTCACCCATGACGCCTTCTTCGAAATTGCTAGTGTCAAATATAAACTCTGCTTAGTCGGTGACCAATGCGCCGAACACAGAAAATACGCGGAGAAGCCCCGTACCCGGACGCGGCCGATGTGAATTTCTGGATCACTTCCAGCGGCCACTTGGGCGCGAAGTGGATCGTTTGCGCCACTTGGATGGCGCGGTTGATCGTGTTGACCCAGCTGGTCGCGATCTCCACCGTGTCTGCTCGCAAGAACATCAGCAGCGACTTTTTGCGCTGCAAAAGTAATATCAAGAAGTTCCCCCCACCAAGGCGTCAGTCATTACAGTAGCGTGCCGATGCAGCCACCATAGAGCTGCAACCAACCGAGATGACCGCGATGAAGGCCGTCGACATGCCGGCTTCGACGGCTCCGTACGGCGCGTCTTCTGGCGGCACAATGCGCGCGATGCCAATCTCACTGAGAAGGGCCTAGTCCCCCCGACGGCCACACACACCACGTCAGCTCATGGTTTCCAGCAAAAGTGCAGCCCACCGTGGCGTACCTGTCCGCGCTCCTTGCCAAAGAGCTCGTACTCTTCGGTCTTGCGGTAGTAGTGGAGGCTGCGCGTCGAGAGAATGAAGAGCCGCTTGGCCCAGCCACCGCGGACGGCACCGTCGCGTCGCTTGTCGAGCGCGCCCGACGCGAGAATGCCGATGCTCGTGCCCGGCAGCAGGCCCGGCAGCGGCACCGTGCGGAACGACTGGAGCGAGCGGCTCGAGACCGCGCCCGAGGTCGAGTTGACGCGGCTCAGGCGCGCGATGCTGCGCGGCGACATGGGCGGCAGCACCGACGACGTGGACGACGGCGTCGACATGGAGCAAGGCCACTCCCCCCGCGGACGTGGGTATTGGGGAGAGGAGCTGTGTGTGTGGGTGTGTCCCTTCCGTGTCGGGACGGCAATGCGACCGAGCGATCCACGTGGGCGCAGGAAGAGCGAGTTGCTGGGGGAAAAAGTGGCCCCGTCATTTTCCGCGAATGGACGTTACTCGCACCATGGACACGCAGGATTGGTGGAAATGTGGGGTTGGTCAAAACTCGAATGCAAACTTAATCGACACCACTGTGGACCACACTAAGTAAAATACACTGACTTAAATGGATATCAGCTGGTTGGAGGGCTGGTCGAGTTTCCGCCACCTGTCGCATCGCATGCACTCCCCGACCTCTTCCAGCTTTGCTTGTTGGCCACCTCTCGACCTGGTCTGGGAGACCAGGCAGATAAAGCGGCCATGAGATTCCAGAACAGGCTTGGCCACCGTGTGTTGGACTCTTGTTCTGGGTGGCGCCGCCATCACGCATTCCGGCGAGCCCTACCCCCTCCCTCGACTGCGTTCCAACTAGGTGACCATCACTCATCCACCCCTCTCTCGTTTTGTTGTTGGTTACCTCTTCCGTGTTTTTTTTTCTTTCTTCTTCTTGGCCCCGTTCAGACCGCGATTCCTCGGCTTCCCCTCGGATACCCCCTCCCAACTAATCTCACCTCTCCGACCATGGCGTGTGCGGAACCCCGTTTGACGGCGCTCAAGATCGCCCACAAGGGCGAGATCCACCGCCTCCGCGTGGATCTCCAGAGCTTCCACTTTGCCGACCTCCAGGCGCTCGTGGCCGAGACCTTCGCGCTCGCGCCCACGGGCTTTGTCGTGCAGTACAACGACCCCGAGGGCGACGTGCTCAACGTGACCTCGCAGGCCGAGTACGTCGAGGCCTGCCGCGTCTTCCTCTCGAGCGCGGACGCCGTCAAGTCGCTGCGCTTCACGGCCGTGTCGCGCTCGCAGGTCGCGTTCCAGGAGAATGTCGCCGAGCCCATCCTCAAGGCCATTGAGAAGCTCGTTGAGACGCTCAAGGCCACGATGGAGAAGGTCAAGCAGGAGCAGTGGGCCCAGCGCGCGCAGAGCGGCGTGGAGCACACGGGCGAGGCCATCAAGTCGGGCGTCGGCCACACGGGCGAGGCGCTCAACCGCGCCGCCAAGGACGCCCGCGAGTCGCTCGAGCACACGGGCGAAGTGCTCACGCGCGCCTCGCTGGTCGCGCGCGAGTCGCTCTCAGCCGCCGGCAAATCGATTCAGGAGATCCCGTTTGAGAAGGTGCTCAAGGACACTGGTGACAACCTCAAGCTCGCGGCCGAAAGCATTGGCTCGTTTGCGAACGAGCTCGTCGAGGAAATGCGCAAGCTCCCGGTTGTGGGTGCGGCGTCGCCTGTCGCCCCGGCACCTGCCGCGGAAGTGACGACTGCGTTTGAGCAGACCCCGACGCCCCCGACGGAGGCTGAGTGGGAGCAGGTCGAGGAGCAGGCCGCCCCCGCACCGGTCGAGGAGACGCCCGTTGTGGTGGTTGCTGAGCCCGAGATCGTCGAGGTTGTGACGGCGCCGGTGGTTTCCCCCGAGGAGCAGAAGTGGGCTGCACACATTGCCATGATCCGAGACATCATCCCGGGTGTCGACGCGCGCCAGATTGTTGATCGCCTTGAGCAGTGCAACGGCAATGTTGAGGTTGTGGTCAACGCGCTCATGGAGGAGATGTAAAGGTTGGTCGCCTCCATGTGCCCGCCTATGACCTGACCTCCATGTGCCGATGTCGTGTATTTCATCATCGGAATCTCTTGCCTTTCCCACACACAAGACCCGCGGACTAAGAGCTCAGCCCTTGGATCCGCCGGACACAAACAACAACTTGATGCATAAGAAAACGAGAAAACAAAAGGAAAATAAACAAGAGTCTTTATTTACGTTGCTACACCCTCCGAGAATCATGTAGGTGCTTCAGTCGCCGCACACCGAACGGATGTCGAATCCAACGGAATAGTCGTCATCGTCTTTGGCGGCGGCACTAGCGGTGGCGCGTTGGCGTGGCGTCATGGGCTGTGGCAAGTGTGGATAGTAGTTGCCCCTCGTGGGCGAGATGGCGATGCCCTCTTTGTGGAGTTGCTCGGCCGCGCGCTGCTTCTTCTTCGTCTCCACGAGCTTCTTGACCGTGCTGTCGTGGTTCCAGGCCTCGGTGAGCGTGCGCCGAGTGTCCTCACGCTCTTGAGCTCTCTTCTGCTCGATCTCCTCCATCTCCCGGCGGATTTTGCGCAGCAAAGTCTTCTCGTCAGCGAGATGGCGCTGCCGCGAGTCCGCGCGCTCGAGCTCCTTGGAGTGCATCTGCTCCTGGAGGTGCTGCTTGAGCTCCTGCTTGGTGCGCTGCAGGTACGCCTTGTCCTCGAAGCCCAGCCGGGTCTGCTCGCCGTCGCAGTAGAACGAACACACCGACGGGTCCAACGCCTTGAGGGCTCCTTTCTCAAACTTTTTCTCGTTTCGCCGTTCGTCCATTTGGACCAAGATTTGCCGTTGGAGGTCCTCAGCACAGAGACGCCGCATGCGATTTTCGAGTGCGACCGTGTCCAGATCGCGCTTTTGCTGGAGCTGCAGGTCGAAGGCGTACTTGGCCTCGCGGTCCACTTCATCGGCAAGCGACGCAATGTGGCGCTTGTACGCAGACTCCATCACGGGGTTCCCCTTGGCCGGCGACCCTTTGATGCCAAACATCTCAAGCTCTTCCTCTAGACTAACTTCGTACGGGATGAGATTGTCTGGATTGCTGCGGTGCGTGGGCTGAGCGTCTTGGCCGTCCGTCTCAAACGCAAGTTGCTGGGTCTGGTTGGCTTCTGAGTTCGAGTCTCGTCGCCCCGAGTGGACCTGGGGCAAATTGAAATCCACTTGGTCTTCCGGGGGAATGTCAAAGTCTGCGAGGTTGCCCAGCACGGATGGCGGGCTGCCGATCATTGATCGCGTGATCTCGTCCTCGAGAGCTCGCGGAAACCGCAGCGGATCGAAGATCATCGAAATGCACCGGTTCTTCGCGATGAGCCGGCCGGTGTTGAAGGCGATAGACATGGGCGCGCCGCTTGATGCCACTTCGCCGATCTTCTGGAGCATATCACGCACGCCGCAGAAAACCAGATCCTTCGTGAGGTTCTTCGAGAATTTGATGGCGATCTTGGTGAAGTTGATGTCCTCGCAGGACGAGAGCTGTGGTGCGACAACCTGCTTCTTGTGTTGAAGATTGTAGGTTTTGATGAATGTGTCGGAAAGTAGAAACACAGGCCGCAGCCTGGCCTGGTTACGCGAGTTGGTGCAAGTCTCCCAACTAATCGTCGCGAACGTCGCGATGTGCACGCCCTACCAACATCCCACAGGCAACACCACAAACACCTATACATCACGATACCGAGAACCCAGTGCCGGCAAGAGTGAGAGTGAGTACCTTGCCAGCGGAGAAACGTGAATCGATCCAGTCGTTCAGCGCCCTCCAGATCTCTTCAAGTGTCTCGTGCTTCTTATCGATCGCACACTTGGTGCGGGACATCCGTGTGCTACAGTCATTGAGTAGGTGCCGCAGAGTGTAGAGCGACATTCCTCACGACCTTCGTACAGGACACTGGCACCGTTGATCAGCACAGGCGCCTAGCGTTGTCCGGAGACACGTCGTGCAGTCAGGTGGAGTGAAGACGATGGCTGCACGCTGACTCCGGGGATGCTCCATGGCTCCTATGAATAGGGAAGATCAGCCCAATAGCACCGACCTTCCTAAGAATACAAGCAGAGGAAGCGCATCCCGATTCTCCATATTCTCCGTACCTTTCTTGCGAAGATGATCTGTAGGGCCTGTTGGGGAGAGCGATAAATGACAAGATGAGTCGTGGTTCCACCTGGGCCATATGCACGTCGAGTTATGGTTCACCACACAACATGACCTCATCTGAAACATTCACAACATGCGTCCATTGATCTATCCGTTGTCTGTCTCCAAACCACGGGGCGTATCTGGTATCGCTCAACTGCCACTGGGATAACCTGGTTGCTCCCCGGTTCAGGACGACTGGATACTCAGCCGTCGTGACATGCAGATCGCAGCACACTCCTTCATCATCCGATAGATGCGTCGTTCGCTGAGCCCGGCCTGTGTGAGCATCGTGACGCGCTCAAGCGGCTTCAGCCATCGAACGCGATTACGCCGGCGCTGCTGTCGTCTCTGGAGCTTGGCCATCTTTCGTGCACATCGCTGATGGGTAATCTCTTGGTCATCGTCGTCTGGGCTGTGGGTTGGTACTTCAAGCGCCAAGTCTCCCTCCTTCTCCTCGGCATACTCGTCGGGAGCGTCGAGCGGCGTGCTCCAAATACACGAGGGCTTCTTCGCGAGACCGATGGAGGGACCTCCATGACGAGGGATCGCCGAGCCGCCTATGGCCACGTCGAATTCGTACACAGTCACGGTCGACCAGCGCACGCACTTCTTCGACCCTCGGTTAGGCTCCGTACCATTCGTCGTGTACATCGTGCGTGGGTGTTGGCTGTGCTCACTCCCCACCTCCGATTGCTAGCTGTGATGCTCAGACGGCGCGAGGCGTGGACTGACTCGGAGGAGCGCGCTTTTCCGAGATGGGGGAAGGAAAGGTGGCGGCTGGCTCCGTCATAGACTCGGCGCGGGTCGGTTAGTTATATTTTCCACCTGAGGCACTCGCAGCTTCCCCCCTTTCATAGGCCCGAACGGACGGAACAGATCACGCTGTTGCCGGTACGAGCCTTCCGGGATCGGCGCCGACCACTGTCGTGGCCCAGGCAGCACCCCGGGTGGTTTGAGCGGCCCTCGGCGCTGAGGGCACCTCACGTGTCGCGCTAACCTCAAGGTGCTGTTTCTTTTTTCGTCTTTTCTTCGCTTTTCTTTCTTTACCGCACATCCCCCGAGCCAGCGACGCGACGCGACGGCGCGTCGCTTCCCTGCTTTCTCTCCCAACGGAGCGAGAAGAGAAAGAAACCAAAATGCGACGTTTCATGGGCTCCTCTTCCACAGCACCGATTGGTTATAATGGAAGTCGCTGGCTGGCTAAGCTAATCAAAATCAACCAAGCCGAAGCACGTTGGAGGAGACGTTGGTGATCAAGTCGCCGCGGTTTCCGACACGACTGCGATGGACAACGCCAGCAGGGAGCTCAACGCTCGCCACGGCGGCCGCTCCTTTACCCGTCAATCGCACGGTGACCGAGAAGAAGTCGGGGCTCATCCGCGTCAGTTTCTCCACGATACAGAGCGTGGTCCGTAGGTCGTCTTCGATGAAGTCGTCCACGGGCTCACTGAAATGCACCTGCACGCGCCGAGTCGGCGCCAGCAAGGCGAGACCGTCGTTGTTAGTAGTCGTGTCTTCTGGAGCAAGCACCAAGAGGACGTGGATCTCCTCGGCGTCTGAAGGGAGCACCGTCAATCATCATCAGCATGGTTGGGTTCGGTTCCCTCTGTACCGACACACCTGCAAGAAGACAGCGCACTTTCATTTCGCCCACGGCATCCTTCCGCCCGTAGCCGATGATGGTGCTGGGCGGCACGCCGTCCGAAGACGGTAGTTGTCTGACACAATGGAGTGTTCTTGGGGGGTGCTTTCCCACACATGGCAACCGCCGTACATACCTATCGGCGCCACGCGCCACAAGCAGCTTGACGACCTCGAACCGAGCGAAGAAGCTCGCCACGTACAGTGCAGTCCGCTAAACGAAGCCATACGAAGCCATTCCACTCGGACGTTCAGTGCGTGGAGCAAGCATCGCAAGAGCAGTCCAGTCGTCCAACCTGCTTGGATCCCTACGCAAGTGCAGGTTTGTTGGTTGTGAGCCATTACTCCGCCCGGAGAACTTTCTTGAAGTGAGCCACACACTGTCAGCACTCACAAAGCACTGGCCACATCCGTCCGGGTCAGCCCATCACTGTGTACCCGCGCCGCGGCACCGTTGCACGCACCTTGGTGAATCCAAGGTGTGGGTACACTTGGAGGATCCGCTGCACCTGGGCGACGTCATTGTCCCGGATGGCCCGGAACAGGGCGTCCACCGGCTCGGCGGACGGCGCGGTCTCATACGCGGTGCCGTACACGCGGCGCCACCACTGGAAGTGCGCGACGCCCAGCGGCCTCGGTCCACGGTCGCGGCTCGGCATGGCGGTGGTTGTGTGGGAGAGCTTGCTGCGTTTGGGTGACGTTTCAAGCGACGCCACCACCCCCAGTTGATTTTTCTTAGGTGGGTACAGTCCACTTTCCAACCCAGTCCAACAATCGAGGAGCGCCTGGATAGTCTGCATAGAAGAAACCTCCTGGGTTTAGTGACGTAAACGTCACCGGGTGTTTTTGTGCCGCCAGAGAACCAACGTGAGCGAGGCCTCTCGACCAGAACAAATTCTCGAAGGAACGGATCGTCTCGACTTGGTATCTCGTGATGTGGGACGCGCGCAGTGTAATGGCCGCCTGTTTCCACCGCGCCTGTTGGCACCATTTTCGCAGTGGGGACGGCCGACCGTGATGATGTCTCTTTGCATCCCAAAGTGTACCCCTATCCCTTCACGCATTCCTGTCCACTCCCCGCAGCGGAGGGTTGCTGGAATCCGTTTTTAACTGGTCTCCAGTATGCTGCAGACATTTCCGCGGGCACAAATCTCGTCCCCCACAGTCCACTGTGGGGGACGCATCTGGCGTGTCCTGATTTTTTCTCCCATCCGCCCGATGCTTGTGAGTTGTGGGGGGAGCCTCGCTTTTGTGCGGGTGGCTCATCGTTGGGTTCGCCAACCCGCAGCAGCAGACCAAACCTCGCTCTCTCCCTCCGCAGTCCACCCGCGAGTCGCGCCCGAGGGACAGACACACACTTGACGGCGCCAACAAAACCCTCCACCCTGCGGTCAATCAGCAATTGGAGACCGGGGGAGCGCGACCGCCGATTGATTTCCCTCCCAACGCTTTCTCCCCACACACATACCGACCGCGCGTTCGTTCTCCTCTACGCTCTCCTCTCCTTTCCTCTCTCTCTCACTCTCTCTGGTGAGAAAGGAAGGTTGTGAGGAGATTTGGGAAGCGCATCGCAGCATTTAGAGGGGAGAAAAAAAGGAAAGAAACGGGAAAACCAAGAGGCTCCTGCCGCGAGATCCCCAGCACTTCCCGCGGCGGTGTCGATTGGTCGGCTGATCTCCCGTCGACTCGGCGCTTGTGATCACTAGGTGCGTGGGTGCATGCCTGCGGTGGGTTGAAGTTGTTCTCATCGGCGTGGTGTGGGTCTCGTGGCGATACAGAGTCCGATGTACGGCCGATCGGGCGGTGTCCAGTCGGCGTTGCCCCACACGTCGTCGGCGCCGACCATGTCGATGAACGAGCTCGAGGACAGCTTCTTCGAGCGCAGCAACTCGAGCGGCAGCAGCCTGAACGGCGACCCGTCGCTCGATCTGCCCACGTTTGCGCAGCTCAACCCGTACGCCAAGCCGAATGGAAACAACGCCGATGAGCGCCGGTACCAGCCCGTGCCGGGGCTGTTCCACTCGAAGGAGTCGCTCCATTTCCGCCGCGGCGTCGGCCAGATCATGAAGAAGGTCCACGAGGAAATCTCGCCGGCTGAGCTCGAGGTCCGTGCGAACACGCCCGAGTTCAAGATCCACGAGGACGACTGGGTGGCCCACAACCAGAACGACAAGAACCAGTTCGCGCTGATTTCGCCGCTCAAGACGGTCGCGCGAATCCCTGCCTCGTTGATCATCATGGACGACTTGTCGTCCAAGGTCACCCACGAGAACGACATCTCGGGCTACTTGCGCAAGCGAGGCGAGCGCAACCGCTCGTACAAGCGCCGCTACATGGAGCTCAACGGCAACGTCTTGGCGTACTATAAGAAGAAGCCCGAGAAGAACGGCATCCCCCTCAGTCGCGAAGATAAGAAGGCGTACGAGCGAGGTGCGATTGACCTCGACCGCGTCACGTCCATCCAGCCGATCGACGTCAAGTCGGAGCCCTTCGGGATCAACCTCGTGACGACGAACCGCACGTGGTCGATCTCCGCCGAGAGCGACCAGGATTACCAGCGCTGGCTCAAATCGCTGTGCAGTGTCGTCAAGTTCAATGCTGTTCATTCGGTGTTCAAGCGCATGTTATTGCTCCAGGAAGTGAGTTCAAAGGCGGTCACCGATGTGCGAATGGTGATTGATACGAGCGACACGGTGGGTGAGATTGTCGAGCACATCTTCAAGTTCTACAAGATGGCCCTGGACGCGGCGCCGTTGCGACCATACGATCCAACCAAGTATGTGCTCAAGGTGACAGGCTATCGTGACTTTATGATCGACCGATTCCGTGTTATGAACGAGTACATGCACGTCCGAGAATGTCTGCTGTCCAAGAAGACCCTCCGGTTGACAGTCGTGCATGAGTCGGTGATCCAAGAGACGGCAATGCGAAGCCTCAGCATTCGCACGGATCTTCCGTACGGAAGCTCGAACCAAATTTTCGATCTGTACGACGCAGACCAGCGCAACTCAATGCAGATGACGGGTCTCGGAGATGATTGGGAGCGGTCATCTGGATCAGCGAACAGTGCAATTCCGAGTGGCATTGTCCGTGAACCTTACGCGATCAAGATTCGTCGGGTTGTTAACATCCCCCGCCACACGTGCGCTCTGAAACGAACCTCTGAGGAAGCGTCTCTTGACTTCAGACCACTGACGACGTCAAGTGTGATTGTGCGCATTGAGCTGTTCAACGGCGGGGAGCTGCTTGAGAGCGCACACTTCGAGACGACTGATGTTCGTCTGAAGGCACAACGTGGTCGTGACAACCTTCTGTACGCAGAATGGGACAACCCGGTGTGGCACCAGTTCAACATTGATGTGTGCGATGTCGTCCGCACAATGCGGATTCAACTCACTCTCGTCGGCGTTAAGCGTGTGATTGGATCGAAGGAGGTCGATGGTAGGGAAGAGAAAATCCTCGTGACTGGTATCAACGCGTTCGAAGTGGACGGGGTGCTTGCGCAGGGCACACGTTACGTCGGGATGTTGAACAACTTGAACGACTGCAGACAAGGACCTATTCCGCATGTCGTTGCGCTGGATGAACCAATTATTCACGTCGACTTCCCCCGTTTTGACACAGCGATCAAGTTCGACTGGTCCGAAGTTGACAGCAGCTCAAACGCAATGAGCCGGATGGCTCGACACACGATCGTTGGCAACACTAAAGCTCAGGTTGTTCAGAAGTCGGGTTGGCTTCAAAAAATGGGATTTTCTCGTTGGAGCAAGTGGAGAAGCCGATGGTTTGAGCTGGATCAAGCAACTTGTTCCTTGAGCTATGCGGAAGATGAAACTGCCCCAAAGAAGCACATTCCGCTCAAGAACTGTTCAGTCATGGTGGCAGACGAGATGAACGAGAAGTACAGCACTTATCCAGTGAACAAGGGTACACGCAAGGAGAAGCAGACCTGGTGTTTCAAAATCCGACCACAAAACTCGTCACGCGACTATTGTATCCTTGCAGAGACTAAGCAGGAGCGCGAGGAGTGGATGCTGGCTATCCACGCAGTGTCGAAGGGTGACATGGATGCCCACAGCAACAACGAAACGTTCATGGTGGAAAGTGGCATGCGTCGTCCATCGTATGCGGATGATCCAGACAACAACGCTGACGAGGCTGACGGTCGCAACATCTTGGAAGGATTCGCTCAGGATCGTCGTGACTCAATGGCCCATACGAGTGACACCAGTAACTCGCAGCAAGACAACACATTGGCAGACCTTCGTCGAGTTATTCTCATGGACCCGCTTTTCCGGCTCGGTCCGTACCAGAAGTCGCAGATGTGGGCGCACCGCGAGGAGTTCATGGATTTGCCTAGTGCTCTTCCTCGCATGCTATCGTGCGTTGACTGGACTGATCGTGAAGAAGTTGAAGAAGCTCTTCAGCTTTTGCCGAAGTGGGCGGTGCCTGAGCACCCGGCGGCGTACATCGAACTTCTCAACGGCGAGTTCCCGAATGAGTCCGTGCGTGCTTTCGCAGTAAACAAGATCGGGCTCATGCGGGACACCACCTTCAGCTACTTCCTTCCGCAGCTTGTGCAAGCACTCAAGTTTGAGAACCACCACATGTCCCCTCTTGCCATGCACCTGATTGAGCGTGCTATCAAGAACCCCAACCAGATCGGCTTTGATCTGTTCTGGAGCATGAAGGTTGAGTCGCACAACCCACGCTACAGGGAACTCTATGGAACGATCCTTAACACATACCTCGACGTCTGCAGCCAGAAGATGCGCGCTATCCTCAAGCTTCAAGACAAGCTGTTCTCTGCTGGCGGTATGTTTGATCGGATTTGCCACAGCGTGAAGGCAAAGAAGAAGGAAGGCGGTGAGGAAATGAAGCGAGTCGCCCGGGAGGGTTTGGCTGCTCTAAACGAGATTTTGCCGAGCTCGTTCCAGCTACCGATCGATCCGCGTATTGAGGTCAGCAAAATCATTGTGGAGAAGTGCCGTGTGATGGACTCGGCAAAGAAGCCTCTGTGGCTCGTGTTTGAGAATGCCGAAGAAGGTGGTGAACCGGTGACCGTTATCTTCAAGGCTGGTGATGACGTTCGTCAAGACTGCCTGACATTGCAGCTGATCCGCCTGATGGACGAAATGTGGCGTGATGAAGGCCTGGACTTGGCGATGGAGCCTTACCGTTGTGTTGCCACTTCCCCCATGACGGGTATTCTGGAAGTCGTCAAGAACTCTGTTACCACGGCTGACGTCCACAAACGAGTCGGTATTCTCGGCGCCTTCAAGGACCCGAGTTTCTCTGACTGGATCAGCGCCAACAACTCCGATCGCAAGAGTCACAAGGCAGCAGTGGACTTGTTCAGCCGGTCGTGTGCTGGATACTGTGTCGCTACGTGCGTCCTTGGCATTGGTGATCGTCACAACGACAATATCATGGTAAGGACTCTTATGTTGTATCTTTTTCTAAGAGATGCTCCCCCTGACGTTTATTATATGTGTGCTGTGTACAGATTCAGACATCTGGAAGGTACTTCCATATCGACTTCGGACACTTCCTGGGCCACTTCAAATACCAAATGGGCGTGCGTCGTGAGCGAACTCCATTTGTGTTTACGCGTGAGATGGCGCACGTCTTGGGCGGAACTGAGACGCGCGAGTTCCACAATTTCGTCGACACTTGTTGCACAGCGTACAACATTGTACGAAAGCACATGCACCTCCTGGTGTCACTCCTGCTGCTCATGGTTCCTGCTGATATGCCCGAATTGAGAGGACGCGATGACATCAACCACCTCGTGACCATGATCGGACCGGAACTCACCAACGAGCAGGCGAGGGCAAGCTTCACCGAAGCGATTTACTACTGCCTCGACAACAAATTCAAGCGATTCGACAACACGATCCACATCTTGGCGCACGTTCTCGGCTAAGACTCGACAACACCGTGTGCAATCAAGATATCTGACACGTGGTCGCACGCATTGCGTAAGTTATTATCGCGCCTATGAATCTCAAACGAATGAAAGCTAGTACGTAGAACAGGTTTAGCTACACACTTGTGCGGGAAAGGGACTGCCGAGTTGGCCACGACCCGCTTGCCGGTTCCGCCTCGTTCACGATGGCCGCTCCAACAGTGTATCAAAATTAATGTCTGCATGTTACATAACGCGTGACTCGTTCACTCTCGAACTGGTGTGGCCATGTACCAACGGGTCAACTGGCATGAGAGAAAGCATTCAGGGATCTATATTTCCAGGGAACGACTCTAGTCGGCCACTTATCGTCGGAAGCGCGGATTTCTACCCTGCGGGGCGAATTTGAGCTCGCTGACACCACGCTTCTTCCGCCGCGCTTCGCCTCCGTCAGCACCTTCGCTACCACGGACACTGCCGTTGTTCTCGCGACGGCGCTGAGCTTCCTGCTTGCGGAGCTCGCTCGCCGGAATAAACGACATCTCGCGCATGTACCCGCCGCCTTCCTTCTGCTCCTTCTTGTACGCACTGCGCTCCGAGTCTTTGACCTTCTCGAGGCGCAGGCGCTCGGCGAGCGGCAGCTTTGCGAGCTTCTTCTTCTCCTTCTGAGTCTCGCGGTCCTGCGAGGAGCCAAATTTGATGAGCGAATCCACTTTCTCGCCGGTCGCGATCTCGTAAAACTTGGGCTTGCGCTGCGGCGCCGCCTTGGTCGCTTTGGTGGGCGGAGGCGTGAACTTCTTGGCCGGCTTACGGCCCAACAGTTCGTCGTCTTCCTCGTCCGACTCGTCGCTCGGGTCGATCTCGACTTCATCCTCTTCGTCCTCCGAGACGAGATCGAAGCGGCCGCCGACCTCGGCATCGTCTTCGCCTTCGTCCTCGTCGTCGTCCGACGCGGCGTCGCTGTCCATGTCGTCGTCCTGGCGCTTCTTCTGCTGCTTGGCGTTGGCGGCATTTGGATGGAGAAGTCGGTACGTCTCGCTCTCTTCGTCGATCTCGAAGTCCTTGGACGAAAACATTTTGGCGAAACGGTCGTCGCCCAGCGGGTTCGCAAAGCTGTCTCCGGCGTCTTCCGTCTCGTCTTCGTCACCGGCCTTGGCCTTCTTCTTCTCATCCGCGAGCAGCAGCCGCTCGGCAGCCGCTCGGTTGACCTTGGGCAAACGGCGCTGGATCGTAATGCGGTTCGCCTGCTTGGCCTCGATCTTGGCCTGGATCTTTTCCTTGCGCCACTGGTCGTACGCGAAGGGCTCGGCGATCGCCTTAACCTTGGCGTACAGTCGCGCGTCCATGAAGAAGCCGTGCATGTACGCCTTGAGCAGCGGCGTGCCGACGAGATGCTCGAGTCCGAAGGCCGCAATGTCCTTGCGCGTGACAAACTTGTAGTCATCGTACACCGTCGACTGGGCCTCTTCCTCGAGCTCCTCGGTGAGTGAGTCGAGGAACGAGCACCACTTGGGCGCGATGCCCAGCTCTGGGATGTAGTACGACATGACGCGCTCCTGCTCGCCCGCAACGAGCAACACCCCAGACTTGCCCTGCGCACCCTCGACAACGCACACGTCGCGCACTTCGGCCGACGTCTCGACGTTCGTGAAGATCTCGCCCGAGTTTTTGTCCCAGATCTTGATCACTTTGGCGTCCGATGACAGCACCTTGCGCGCATAGTCGTGGAACGTGAGATCCACGATCGGCAGACCATACTGGTGGCTTTTCTGGAGCAGCGGCCGTGACGAGCGCAAGTCGTACAACAGGCAGTTGCCGTTGGACGTGCCGACACCAAACGTCAGCCCATCATCGTCGAATGACAGCGCTGTGACGCCCACCGATCCACCACCGGCGTTGGCCACGATCGTGTCGAGCACTCCGACTCGCTTTTGCGAGCGCGAGTCCCAACACTCGACCACGCCGTCCTCGCAGCCCACACCAAGCAGTTGGTGGATCGGGTTGAGCTTGACGACGTTCGCAGCCGACGAGCCGAGCTCGAGCGGGGCCATGAAGCGGCCCTCGTCCAGGTTCACGCGGTACACGTCCGAGGACGACGCGGCGATGTACATTTCGCAGTTCTCACGGTGGTAGCACATGTCGCGGCCAAACTTGGGGATGCGCAGGTTGTAGTGCGAGCCGTAGGGCGCGTGGAACGCGAGCGTGCGGTCCGACTGCAGGAACGCGAGCTTGCCAAAGTCGTTCGAGAGCACCTCGAACTGCACGACCTCGGCGTCGAGGCGGCGCTCAAACTTGAGACTGAGCTCGCGCACGTCAAACACTTTGACCGACGGCGGGTACATGCCCGTCGCGACAATGTAGTTGCCGTCGTTGCTCATCTTGACGCGCTGCGAGCCCGAGGGGAAGTGGAAGTCCTGGAGCAGCTCGACGCGGCGCCGGTAGTCCTCGTCGCGGGACAGCGCCTTCTTGGTCTTCTCGGCGACCCACTGCGGCAGCGTCTTGCCCGACGCGAGGTTGTAGATCTTGACGCCATTGAGCGACGAGGCGGCGAGCGCGGCCATTTTTCGGTGGAGCCGTTGGGTCCCGGGGGGATACGCGAGGCGCGGACTGCTGCAGAGGACGCGGACGGCGCCGACGACGCTTCGAGTGCGGAAGGCAAAAGGTCTGGTCGACTGGTTCGGACCTCTTCGCCAATCAAGCATCACACAGACGCGTAGCTATCGAAATAAGAAGGGAGGACGTGTGGATAGTAATCAATCGGACGGGCGTTCGATTCGGAATGTGATGACCTGTGTTATATTCGGGACATGGCTACATGTTTTCGTGTCAACCTGCCATCTCTCCCGTATCCATGCGCTTGAGCGCGCGCGGCAGCAAGTCGGGCGTCCACTCGCTACAGCGGCGCCGCGGCGCGCTGAGCTTGGCCATGGCGACGTTACTGACGGTCGAGAGACGGGCCTTCTCGTGCTGCTCGGCCACGGCGCGGAACGCGCGGCCGTTGCGGAGCGCGCACTCGACGTTGATCCGCTGCTGCGGCGAGAGCGTGAAGAGATCGTCGTCGATGAGCACGGCCGCGAGCTGGCTCAGAAAGTATGTGCTCACGGCCGGCGACACGTCCTCGAGGAATCTGCCACAGGCGCGAAACACGGTCAGAACACCCACACTCACACTGGGGGAGGACACGGCGTCGCGGTGCGTACTTGAAGTCCTGGATCGAGAGCGAATACAGCACACACTTTTTGGTGATGGCCGTGGCGGTCGAGACCGTGCGGTAGATCTCGTTGGGCTGCGCCATGAGCGAGTACTGCTCGAAGACAGCGTTTTCGCCTACGATGCGGCCTTCGTTGGTCTCTGAATTGAGCAGGTCGCACTCACCTTCGACAAGGAAAAACATCTCGACACCCGGCGCGCCGCTGCGACACACTTTCTCGGACCGCACGATGCACAGTGGCTTCATGAGAAATAGCGCATACGACACGAAGCCTTTGAACGAGTCCTCCATCACGGTGATCAGGGGGATTGCGAACAGCGTCTCACCCGCGACCAGGCGAGCGAGGTCGAAGCGCAGGCTCGGGCTCATCTTGTCGAAAAGCTGTTCGACCATGTGGAAAGCAGCACCGATCAATACACTCGACCCGTATGTGGCCATATCAATACAGACTCCCCCCACCTTCTCTTCGGGGAACAAACTGGTGCAGTTTAAAGTATGCTGGTAATGCTACGAAATCACCTTGCGTTGTGAGATCCCACCGACTAGATCTCAACTTACCACTTTCTTCTCCACGTACCGTTTTGATGTTGGCGCCCAGCCGAGCGCTCACTGAGGAGTCGCGCAGATAGTCCTTCATCTCGGTCATGCGTAGCCGGTATTCGCGGTCAGTCGGGTTCAAGTTTTTAATGAGCGTGACGACCGCGGAGATGATGTAGCCGTACACGGTCGCGTTTATTACAATCAGCAAGATCACGAGTCCGAGCTCATACGTCGAGTACATGCTCGGTCGGATATCACCGTAGCCGACGGTCGTGAACGTCGTGAACGCCCAGTAAATGGCAGCCATGTAGCGGTCCCACACAGGTACCCGCACGGAACAGAGTAAGCGTTCGGATGGAGACGGAAAAGACGAGGAGGATGAGGACGAGGAATCCGTTGGCTCGATCGGGAAAACGCCTGTTTGGAGGTCTTCTGAGAAGAAGTCGTTGCACCAATTGCGCTCGTTGTCGCCTTCGCTCGCAAGCATAGCAGCGTGGAATGCACACGCGTTCCAGTGGCAAAAGATCGACATGACCATGAGCAGTTTGCCGAGCCGCTCGGTCGATGGGCTCAGCTGGATGAAGTCACGCAACCGACCGGCCACGCGGCTGAGCTTGATGAGCCGCGCAAGCTTGAGCAAACGCGCCACACGGAACAGCCGCAACAGCTTTGTCGGGAAAAACTTGATAGTGGCGCCGCCCATAAAGGCGCGCGCGATATTGTCGATGGGAACGGTCGACATGAAGTCCACAATGAACCAACCTTTGACGTATCGACGGAAAATCACACGTGAGTCATACACGAGTAGCCGCTCGTCATTAAAGTACGCCGTGCGGAAGTTGAGGAAGATGTCGATGCCGAAGAAGCAGTCGATGACGTTCTCCAGAACGAGCCATGCACCAACGGCGTCCACACTGAAGCCCAGTCGGAACGGCACGACGATGATCGAGTACATGATGCCGATTCCAACGATGAACTGCCACGTAAGTATGAAACGCTCCTGCGGGTGGAAAATGTACGTGCCCTTAAGCATGGCCTGTTCCGAGTGGAGATTGGTCTTTTGTCGCGTTGTCGTCGACGAGCGGATCTTGGCGAGGATGTCGTTCAGATTGCGTCGGCTTTCTTGCTGGCTTCGACGCACCACAACGGCAGTGGCGGCGGTCTTTTGCCACGCGCTCTGGGGGCCCTGTGATCCAGCGGAGGAAGTTGCTGCAGACAGTTTCCGCTGCAAACGGGGCGGCGCCAAGCGAGCCGCCACGGCCCTGGCTGCCGCTTCATCCGCGGCACTGAGTACCGGCGCGACAGCGGCAGCTGGTGGCTTGGGTTTGTCTACAGTGAACTGGTCGGTGGGGTTCGAGTCGTGGTTTTCGTCATCCTCGTCGTCTTCTACGACGCCGTCAATCATTTCACCTATGGGGAACGTTTTACTCTCGGATCGTTTCACTCGCGCAATGGGGGCCACGGACGCGATCGTACTTGTATCGTGACTATCAACGTTGGTAACGCTAGCCACGGGTTGCTCCTCGCCGTTTAGCCCCGGCATCGTAGGCGGGGCCTCGGTCATTCCACCGTTCGTGAGCTTGCTATCTACTGAGGGGATTTGCACCGGTGGTAGTCTCTTTGGCTTGTTGGCGAGTAGTGCGTTCAGTGCCGTCTTTGCGTGTACATTTGGTGCAGAAGCCACTTCGTTTTCGACCGAATCCGGCACTGCACTGGCAAGCGATGCCGGAAGAGATAACGCATTGGCAAGAGCAAGCGAGGCTGCAATCGACGGATCCACCTTGCTGCTCGTGCGAGACGATGCGGTTAGCGCGGGCTCGGTCGGGTTGTTCGATTCCACCATTTGACCGACAGAAGACGCCGCTGTGAGAACGACGACTTCGTCAGTGGGAACCGTGGGCTTTCGCTGCCCCAAACTTGATAGACTCGTCGTGGGGTCAACTGGCGGATGATCGTTCTCACTGGTTTTTGCCGTCGAGTTTCGACGTTCCACCTCGTACACTGGCGCCACGCGGCTGTTTGGGATCGTGGGCCGTCCTGACGGTGGGCGGACGGTCTTTCGCATCGTGGTGCGCGCGAGCATGGTCGACGTCATTATCTTCTTCTCCATCTCATCATCGCGGAAAAGCGCATCGTTTTCGTCATCATCGTCTTCATCATCATCGCTGTCGTCCGAGTTACCTCCCTTGTGGACCGTGCCAGAGTCACCATACGATCTCCGCCGCATCCGTTTGGATGCATTCTTTGCGGCCTCTTTGAAATGCCGTAGCACCTCTGGCCAGCTCGCACTAATCTTGGTGATCGCTTGGCGCGACAGGAACGTCAGCTCACAATAAGACTTGGCGATAGCAGAGCAAATGCGGACGCCATTGCCGTGCTCGTGGTCGTATACTTCTAGTTCTCCAAAGTGTTCGCCCACCGAGAGCGTTGCGAGCCGCCACTCGCCTCCAGGCGCTCGGCCCTTCGCCATCGCCACGGAAACCGACTTGGTCAAGTGTACTTTACCTTTCAATAGGAAAAACACGTGCGCGGCGATCTCGTGCTGCACGTACACGTACTCGTCCCGGAGCACATTGAATGGGCGCATGTTCATGACAATCGCACTGATGAGACTCTCGTGGCACTTCTCAAAGTAGTTGACGTTCGCGACGACCTTGGCGTGGATGTGGTGGATCATTTCGTTCCGCATGGCCGACGGTAGCCGGTCGAGGATGTTTTTCTCTTTGAAAACCGACCGGTTTTGGTAGTAGTACTCAAAATGGTCGCGGATACGTTTGCTCATGTACGCCGGGATGCTGCGCGATATGATGTATTCTTTCACGGTCGTGAGCCGCTCATCGTAGAGCGCGGCCGCGACGTCCAGGTTTGAGACGAGGGTCGTGATCGTGCCAATCACGTACCCAAAGAACGAGACACCGACCGCCATGATCGCGATGTTGAAGAGCCGTTCCGTGTTGTTCTGCGCGAGCACGTCGCCGTAGCCGATCGTGACCATGGTCACGATGGCCCAGTACACGGACACCAAGTACTGGAGCATGGGCTCTTCATTCTGGAAATCGTACGCGTACACCCAGGAAATGGTTGCGTTCGTGTCGTCTTTCGTTGGTGCATTGTTGCCGATTGCAAACCACAAACACGCCACCAAATGTGAGAGGAACAGCATCGTCAACGCGAGCTTGCTCAGCGAAAGCAGGCTTTGGTTTGTGTACACAGCATCTTCGAGGTTGAGGAACATTTTCGAGAGCTTGCGGATGCGCGCGAGCTTGAAGAGTCGCAGAATCTTAAGGCTTCTCAACAGCTTGGCCGACGCGAGTGCCTTGGAGGCTTTGCCGTCCACGGGACCGCCAAACCATTGAGAGAGGTTGTCGAACGGTATGGTTGAGAAGAAGTCGATGAAAAACCATCCACGTAAATACGCTCGTACGACAGTCTTGGTGTCGTATGTCACTTCGCCGCTGGGCAAATGGACGCCCGTGATAAAGTTCAAGACAATATCCACACAAAAGAACAAATCGAGAGTACTCTCGAACGTCGCGAAGCCGCCTGTGGCGTCGCGCTTGAAACACACGCGATACGGCACAATGCACGTCGTATACAGCACGCAGCCCGTCACGAGAAGATCCCAGGACATTTTGCGCTTGGTCTCCGGGTCGATCATATAGTTGGGCGCGTGTTGCTTACGGAACCGCTGGCGCATGGGGCGGGATACAAATGCCGGGATGGACTTGCGCACCGCGAGCCACAGCACGCTGCCGCGCTTCATCTGGCGCGGCTTTTTGGGACTCGAGACGCCGGGTAACTTGAGATGCGGCATTGTATTGTCGGCAGACGGTAGGGCGCGTGGGAGGTCGAGTGGTCACTACCGGGACATGAGCGTGGGGGATTTTCGAGCTTCTACGCAAGGATCAGCACCAGCATCAACTTGCCGACCCGCGCGCCCACAGAAGGAGCGCGAGGTGGAGATAACGTCTCTTGCAACACTCTCACGCCTTTGCGGACCGGCGGATGCGAAAGAGCGTAACAGTTATTTTCATCCACCGAAGACGCACTTCGAACACGATGATTTCCCTCGCACCAAGTAACTGACCAGTCAACCGCCTTCAATGCGGCTCTTCCGAGCTGACAAGCTGTCGTGAGGCAGTCCACATCACACAACTGGACGCTATCACAGCTCAATCAACACCAAAACTTGGCTCAACAACCGAGCACGAAAATGCATTTTATCGCGACGGCCTTGTCATGGTGGCATTTATGACATGAGGTTTTGCCTAGTTGAAGGCTTGACTCGGCGGTGCAGTGAAGTCCGCATACCGATCCAGGCCATTTGCTGACCTTTTCTACTGGGACTTCTTGTCCTCCATCTTCTTCGTCGAGTCTTCAGCCTTCGCATCACGCTTGGCACGGCGCTGCGGGAAGATGGTGAAGAGCACAAGAATGCCAATCGAAACGATGTGCGGCAAGAAGTACCAAGACGCCCAGATGCGAAGGCAGCGGCGAACATCGAGGATCTCGAAGGCCACGCCAGCGTACTGCAACGCAATCCACGTGATCACCGTGCCGACGATGTCGTACACGAACGCGAGCGGGTGGCTCTGGCCCTTGAAGTACGTGAGGAAGATAGCGTGCGGGTACATGTTACGGTCTTCCGTGTAGTGGAAGTACGGGCGGACACGGCGGCGAAGCTGCTTGCCGGCTTCGATGTAGAAGCCACCGAGGATGAAGAACAGGTAGTAGCCAGGCGAAAGGCCCTACAAGGATGCGGTGAAGAGAGTGAGACATCGGTTTGAACAACGGGAAAAGTGGAACTATGCGAGGAGCGTACATGCCACAGCGCACTGACAAAGAATGACGCCATAGTCGAGAGGAGACCCGACTTGCCCGACTTGGAGAGACCAACACGCTGGTAGATGTACGTGTTGATCCATCGCGCAACGCCCATGTTCCAGTTGTTGATGCCGACGCGCACGCTGGTCGGGATCTCGACGCACAGAATGTCGTTGTTCGTGATACCGTTCCACTTGCCGGTCTTCTCAACGTAGCCAACGCCCGCCAACGCACTGGCAGCTTCGGCGAGCGACCATGCAATGTACTAGACATTACGTACACGTGTTAGAATCCAAACTCCAAGAGGATCGCAGGGAGAGTACCGATATCTTACAAAGCGGAAGCGGAAAAGCATGATGCGGAAGCACATGGCGAGGCAGCGCACAGCCCAGGAGTCCGGGTAAAAGTCGGGGGCGTCGATCACATCCACGGGGAACTCCATCGACAGAAAGAAACCGGCAGCAGAGATCTATAGCACAAGCAGACACTTGAGAATCTCTCTCACCGTTTGAGCTATGGTACGAAAGTAGTACGAACCACCACGACGAAAAAGTTGCGCGCGTGGACCAGAATCGGAGCGAAACGAATGTTCTGTAATAGTCCGCAACAGTGCGTAAGAAACATACCAGGATACAGCTTCGACGTGGCCATCGAATGGGTGGGTGGGTACCTTCATCCAGCTGATGTAGTCCTTGTACTCAAACGCCGGGCCGGCAAGGAACGTCGGGAAGAAGAAGGCGTAGCCTGTGCACATCGAATGATGAACTCAGGTTAATCGCACTCCTCATTCCACGTTGCGGTGTAAATCGCATCGCTCACTTAGGTACGGGAGAAACGGCGGTACGTCCACAAGGTGGTTCTTGACCATGGCCGGCGTCATCTTGTCCTTGGGGAGCGCACCGTCACTGTAGTTGATGGCGATGCTGCTCAGCTTGAGCGTCAGGATCATCTGGGCCGAATCCCACACAATGTCCGGGCTGTGGTACTCGCGGTAGTAGTGGCTAGAAGTTTAATACATGTCAGCAAAAGCCCCATATCCAACTCTTGCGCACAACAAATGGAGCGATCTCGGTCTCACCAGCCAACGAGGTACGCGAGCATCAAGCCAAGCACGAGCTTGCCCACGATCTTACTGGAAACGGTTACAAGAGCAAGCCACATGAGCGTGAGCATACGAACATTAGGAGCGCGGCCTATACCCCCACTCCAAACGTACCGAGGGGCGATGAACAGCAGCGCGTACACGGCGAGCGCCGACGCGATCGAGTGGACGATCGCATAGTCAAAGACAAAGACGCCCGCGTAGATGCCCGCGAGGATGTTGAACACATGGCCTACACGACCACGGCTGTTAGCACATATCCAACGGCGGCGGGCAGCGCGCCGACGTACGCAACGTCTCGGACTTGATCAGGTGTACGAGCGGCGCGACAAAGCTACAGGCCGCGAGCGTGACGATCAGGCGGAAGCCGTTGAGCGGGAAGCCCTCGTTGATGGCGATCTGGTCCACGTGCTCGCGGAAGAACGTCATCGTTGGCACAGGAGCGCGAAAATTCCACTAGTGACGCTCGACAATCCACGGGCGGGGCTCCGATGTGGCGTGGGGAGCTCCTGGGAGCATCCATTGGCTGTAAAGTACATGGGTTCATTTTCAGCCAACCAGGAATGATCAATTTTTTGTGATGCTAGGCCAGGCAATGCGAACATGGCTTCATATTAGCCTTTCAAACGTGACCTCCCGGACGTGGAAGGGCGCGGCTGCGACCGGCACGTTGCGGAGCCGCAGCTTTCTGTAAAACAGCATTAAACCCAGGTGAGTGAGTGAGACTGGTGGGGAGCGACGGGTGGTACTAGTACGTACCCCTGGGCGGAGCACTGGAGGAGGTCGAACCGCGCGAGGTGGTCCCCCGGGGTCTCATTGGTGGTGCCCTTGGCGGGCGGGGGCTGGCTTGCGGCGTTCCCCGTTGGCGAAAGCAGCGAGAGACGTCGAGTGGAAGTCGAGGCCACTTTTGCGTCCTGCAGCGTTGTGGGCGGGATCTTGTCGAGTAGTTCGAGAAAGGATGGCCACATGCGGAGCACGAGCTCCTGGAATTTCTTTTGCCGCTCCTGACGGACATGAGAGAACAAGAGGGTCAGACTCTCCAATCGCCAACCAGGTAGTTTCAGTATACGGGGGCTAACCTCTTGGTTTTTCACACTGCTTATCTCAGCATCAAAAACTCGCCGGAACACGGACACGGCCTCGTGGTCGTCGACAATCCGAGGGAGTAGCTTCAGTGCGGGTTCACACAACATTGCTACATCGACAAGCCAACAAACCACCGTAAGATGTACCAAGTTGGACACCACAGCTATACTCGTCGTCTTACCAGCCACTGTGTGTGGTTTGAGCCACATGGAGCTTTGCATCGTGGTCATGTACTCCGCAATGATGGGCAGCGAGACGAACGGAGCGATAATGAGGGGAGGCATCTTGCGGATATAGTTCTGGATCTCTTCTGGATAGGATTGGATTGGCACGCTTTTGATTCCCATAGATGGCGCTGTGGGTTTGGTGAAAGCATTTGTGATTGCACGCCAACCTGTGCGGCGCCTCAAGATTTCGTCTTGCTCAATGTCAATGGGGGAGTCAATCGTACCTCCCCATAGTTTTTCCTTCGTGCGATAAATATCGAGCCGCTGCGCTAGTAGCGTTCGAATCGGTATCTTGCACCAACACGCTGCCAATTCACGCACTTCTTTCGACTTGTCTGACAGTTTCAATGATTTCTTTTTCCTCTTGGGCAGCTTGTTCGTTGTACGCAGATGGACGATGAACTCGACAAGTAGAAAAAGCCGATCATTGATGTTGTTCGTCCGAACCACAAACTTGTACTTCTCTTCTTTTGTCGACTTTCGTGAGAACTCCCAAACGTCTTCTACAGCAGGATTCCAGAACACGGGTATCTCGTGTACGTTGCCAACTATCATACCACCAGCGCGCCAGGGCTGAACACCGGCGTTTGCCTTATGACGGCGCTTCTTGCTCGTGGGGTCATCCTGCTCCTGGTACAAGGCGACGTGAACAGAGCGCTTTACAACATCTTCTTCTCTTGTGTCGAACGGCTTAGGCACGCCAGTTGCCCTTTTCAGTGAAACAATCGCATGGGCTTGCCAGGATTCGGCTTGTCTGAGGACCATTTTGGCTTCATCCTCATCCAACTCCGCGGTGGAAGACCTGCCGAGGCCCAGTATACTCGATTCCTTTCTCGCACTTACTCGGATGGGGTCTTGTGCTAGACCGACGATTGTTTCTGGGCACGGAAAACCCATTGCGTGTTCCATCGACACCTCGTACAGGTCACGACACACGTCGCTTGATGTCAAGGCTTGACGATAATTTGTTGGTACGCCCAGCAACATGAGCAGATTCTTATCGAGGTCCATCGGTGCTCCCCTTATAAGCTTCTTCACTGCTGAACAAGCGAGTCTAGATCCTGGATCGAGGTTGTCGAGCATTTCACGTTGCCTGCGACTGGAAATGACACCGCCTTTGTGGAAACCCTCCATTGTCTTCATGAACGCGATAAAGTCCTCTTCATGAATAATTCCATCACCCGCACTCTCAACTGCATCCAGTAATGCATCTTGTTCCTCTACGGACAATTCCACTTGAAGAACCTTGTACACAAGATACTCGAATTCATTCTCGTCGAGGGAGCCTTTGTTGGACGTATCGATAGACTGAAAAGCCTGGCGTATCTCCATCTCTCGTCGCTTGGAGAGCAAGTAGGCCTTGAGTGTAAGTTGTCGTTTCACAAGCTGGTGGAATTCGTGGAAATCCATTTCGCCATTTCGGTCAAGATCAGCTCGATGTATCTCACGATCCAGCTCTCTGGAGGAATATTCGTGACCAAGTGCACGAAGCACATGCCCGAGGTTTCTTTTGCTAATGGTTTCGGTGTGCTCTATGTCGAAAAAATTGAAAGCTCTGCGGAGAGAGGTTTTGAGAATCTTATAGTAATCCCGATCGGATTTGGACTTCTCGTCGTGATCTTCACTTTCGTTTTCAATACCCGTGAACTCGTCTGCCTCGGACCCTGATTGATTTCCACCAGATCGCTTGCTCCGTGGCTGGCTCTGTAGTTTCCGCGCTTCCTCAAGGTCAAGACCTGATTCAGAATCGCTTTGAGCGTTGATGTCGCTTGTTGAATCAGCAAGACGAGTGCGTTTTCTCCTTGTATTGATCCGTTGGCTGGAGCGCTCTTTGAGAGTTCTGATTTGACGTGACTTACGCATGCGATCGGGGGACGTCGATGCTCCTTTGCTCCTTGTTTGAGATGGATTGCGAGATGTTTTGCGAGAACGAGATGATGCTGCTGACTGAGCCCGGTTCTTACGCTTCATTGAGTCGATTTTGCGATCTTCCTTTGGTTGTTTCGATTTGCGCTTTTGTCGGTCATCTGTGTGGGAAGATTCACCGGAAGTACTTACAGCTCGCATTTTTCGACTTTTGGGTTTCTTTTGCTGTTCGTCGGACTCAGTTGAAGACTTTGGTTTGGATTTACGCGTCTTCGAAGAGGTAACTCTTTGTCGACGTTTACTCTCATCGCTATCACTTCGAGCGTCAGCACTCTCCGAGTCTTCTGATGGTTTTGCTTTCCCTCTCTTCGATGGGATGCGCTCGGACCTCAATCGTCTGCTTCGTGTCTTCTCTTCTTCAGACTCATCATCTGAATCATCGCACTTTCCAGCTCTCTTTTTCAATTGTCTTTTTTTCTTTGTCTTATCACTCCCCGACGAGGACACAGAGGAATGATCATTTCCTTGTTTCGACTTCTTCGATGGATTTGCCTGCTTGCTCGCTTGAGCAGCGTGCTTACGAGCGAATGCCTTGTGGATCGCCCAACTGAAGGTGTTTCGCACGTTCTGCTTGGCCTTTTGGCGTCGTTTTTGCCCTCGATCCGAGTCGGTATCACTGCCTTGCTGATGCGCCTGTCGTTTCCTCTTCGGAGCCTCAAACAGTGATACAAACTCTTCGTATTGGATCTTTCCATCCCCACTGGTATCGTATTCTTCAACAAGACACTGAATTTGGGCGTCTGTCAAAGGGAGACCCATTTCAAATATGCCTCGCTTCAACTCTGATGCGCTGACATGGCCGTCGCCGCTTACGTCCATGGCTTCAAACAATTCGCTGAGCTCCCACCCACCAGAGTCCTGTGCTGCCTGGATGAGTTGTTTCACGCGCTTGTGGAGCTCTTTCTTGTCCAAATGCAACATCGGCTGCAGCCACCGAGCAAACTGAACGTAGTCGTATCCGAGCGTGCCCTTGTCGTACTCATACTCGAACCTCTCTGTCAAGAGTTGGATTTCTTTTGGAGTGAGACGGAAAGTGGGTCGTTCGTGGTCTTGCATAAAGTCACTGAACCGGTCCGATGCAATCCATCCTCGCTTGTTCTTGTCGAGCTTTCGCAAATCGACCGAGATGTCGTACGGCACAGTCGTGGCGCGGTCGTGCGTGTCGTCGTACGCACGTATAACCTCACGAAGCTTCATGGCCACCGCACTAATTTTTTCGGAGTCTCGTACATTGCAGGCAAAATCAATAAACGATACATAGTCAACCTGATCTCGCGCCGATTTCGTGCCCGTTTTGGAATTCACATCCGAGGACTCGTCTCCCTCGGCTGTGCGAGCCTTGGAAAAGCATCGTACCAGCGCATCTACATCACTGCTGCGTTTGAGCTTGATACCAACTTTGGCGATGCATTTCTTGAACTTTTCTGCCTCCACAGCCCCCGAGTCGTCCGAGTCGTACGTTCCAAAGAGCTCGAGGAGCTCTTGGCGTGCGCGTTTCTTCTTTTTGCCATGCATCGCACTGTGTACCGTCTCAATCACACTGAGCTCGAGCAGCGGCTCTCGCTTCATGCGGCCAGCTCGCTTGCGCCGCGTGGTCTCGTTCGTTTTCGACCGCCGCGCCGACACCGGCTCGTCCTCGGTCGGGGTGTCGTCCGCGGCTTTTTTCGACTGCGGTCTCTTGCGTACACGCGCAGCGCCATCGTCGTCACCACTGCCATCCGTGGAACTGCTCTGCCTCCGTCGCGACGACTTGGGTTTCTTCGCTTCGTCGGTATTGTGGCTCTTGGGTCGGCGGGCTCGCTCGGTCTCAGATGATGAGGACACAGCGGCGCGTCGCGGCGTGGGCTTTCTCTTTCTTGAGGACTGCTCGGCCGACGACGAGAAGCCGCCCGTGGCCTCCTTCACGAGCCGCTTCAGCATAGCGATTCTCTCGCTCTTCTCTCAGCGTTTATTGCATGTCAGCTTTTTGTGTCGACGTGACCTTTCGCGGAAAGCGTGGACCACATCAAACCTCAAACACTGATTTGAGTGAATATGCTTTGAACGTTCTCCTAAAACCGAAAAGGGGACGGTATCCGTTCGGATCCCCTCAAAAAAAGTTGAAAATTGAAAATCCCCACGAAGCTTCGCGCACCACGACGAGCGACGCGCTTGCGTGACAACGGCACAACGCCCCCATCCGCATTGAACCTTCCCTCTAACTTGCTTCGGTCGAACACAACGCCAAGTGAACCATGTTTGCGCGTGCTCTGAGACAACACGCGAAGCTCGGCGCCGCCGTGCTGAGCGCGCCGCTCGCCGGTGCTGCGCTGGGCTCGTCGACGCGCGCTGAGCAGCGCGTCTACGTGAGCGGGTTCGTCGAGTGGATTATGGCAGCGTCGTGGAGAAGGACGGCGCGCCAAGGCTCATATTGGATTGACTGTTTGGTGCAGAGAAGCGCTGGGCCGCGGTGTGCGTCTCGAGCTGTGGAAGGCCCAGGTGTGTTCCGTCCAAGGGTGTAGACTTGGTTGGCGACTAGGCTCACTGACTAGGAACATGTCCACAGCACGAAAATGTCGTGGTGCTGGATCTGGAGAGCGAGCTGATCCAGCTGGGCATCGCGCGCGTGCGCGACCGTGAGAACGAGGGCGCTCGCTTCGTGCACGACGCGAACTCGGTGCTGCGCGCGGCCGTGGACCTGGCACTCACGGAGCTGCCGAATGACGAAGAGGCTCGTACCACTGCGTGGCGTTGGTCTTGCTTCCGGTGGACTCGTATCGCTAACCATATTTTTTGGTGCTTGTAGGCCGTCGTGACGACGCCCCGTGGCCACAAAGCGCAAAGCGTCGTGTTTGAAGATGATGTGAAGGTGTGCGGCATTGTGGTGGGCACGAAGGCGGAAGTTCAAAAAAGGTACGCTGCAGCACGTCCCACGGTCGCAACTTGCCTTTGTTTTAGTATTGACCACGTGCGTGTACAGCTTGATTCCGGTGTTGGAAGCTACGCTGCCGTTTGAGTCGCCGATCGGAACGGTGTTGATCGATGACAGCGCGAAGGGCGATGCGCGGATTGTCAAGGCAGCGCTCCCTGCTGAACTTGATGGCCACGACGTGTTCTTGCTCGTGCCGGACTTCAACGCGGTGGAAAAGGTCAACAAGATTATCCACGTACGTACCCTTGATCCACTCGAGTTTATGCCGTGGAGGCACTAAACGTTTTTTTTCTTCGATTCCAGTTGCTTCGTCAGGAGGGTGTAGAAGAGGAGAAGATCACTGTGGTCACGCTGGTTACCTGCCCCGAAGCCGCCGACAGCTTTTGCCAGAAGTTTGGCGACGCACGACTCGTCACGGCCGCCTTCGACGCTGCTCGAGACAAGACGGGCAACATCGTCCCGGGTATCGGAGACTTTGAGGAGCGCTACCTCGGTATCGCCAGCGCGGTGGTCGAAGCTGTCGCCGACGAAGCTGAACCCGAGGACGACAAAAGCGACGAGAGCGACCTGAAGAAGAAGGTTGCTGGCTGGTGGCCGTTTGGCGGCAAGTAAATGTGGGTCGCCAGTAAGAAACCCCTCCAGCCACTGTAGACCTGTCTTTCATGTCAGCGAGAAACAAAGCCAAGCTATGAACTGTCGTGCGTTGCATTCTCATTCGCTATTGGACGCGTTTCCCATTGGTCGCAGTGGGGACGCGTGGGCTGTTGACGGCTCAGGCATGGACTCACTCGCCGACTAGATCCAATTGCTGGACTTCAACGTCGTGTATTAAGTACGCGCGCACTTAATGTAGATCCCGACCTGCACTCTCCATTTGCGAACGTGTCGACGTGTCGGTCGGTGTGCATGCTTGTGTGTCTCCTTCTCCCAATTCCTCGAACGACGTCGGGCCCCCTGGGATCGACGGACGCCACTTCCCCCTCTCCCCGGACGCCACTCCATCCCTCCAGCCAGTAGCGATACGCCGCCGCCATGCTCAACTTTAAAGTCACGTTCTCAAACGGCGCGTCGATCAAACTGCTCAACCTCGCGGACGACACGACACTCGACGCGTTGCGCGCGGCCATCTTTGAAAAGTCGGAGATCCCGCCAGAGGAACAACACGGTGCGTTGCTGGGTTATAGAGGCGCGAGTAGAGCGAGACTCGCGCTGACTTGTGTTGTTTGATGGCGTTGTCAGTCATGACCGGGTACCCGCCGAAGCCCATCGACGGCGACGGGGTACGTACCTGTTGGTTGTGTCCGAGTGGGTTGACGGCTCTGACGCGTGGATTGTACGACTGGACAAAAGACGAGTACTCTCGCATCGCTTGGCGTCCGCACGGGCTCTGTGCTGGTGCTGAAGGAGCCGCTTCTCGCGACCGGCACGCGCCCTGCGCAGCCTTCGTCCGTGTTCATTCGGCGTGTCGTCCCGGCCGATAATAGCTGCCTCTTTAACTGCATCAGGTACGGATTTCATCGTGCGCCGTGATGAGTAGCCGCCACTTGGCGTAGAGCTCATCGCATCGATGGATGTCTTCAGCTACGCGATGGGCAAAAGCAAATCTGGCGGGGGTCCAGAGATGCGACAGATTATCAAGGTGGGTGCGCTTGGGCTGTGTGTCGGTTGCACAAGACAAAACCATCCTCATGCTCGGTTTCGTTTCCGTACTGTACCGCCAGGACGCAATTCTAGCAGACCCAGAGCACTATAACGAAGTGTTCCTCGGACGCCCAGTGTTTGAGTATTGCGCATGGATCCAAGATGACAAATCGTGGGGTGGTGAGATCGAGCTCTCGATCCTGTCGGACCATTTCAAGCTCGAAATCGTGGTATTTGATGTCACGAGCATGAGCCGCTTGTGCTACGGTGAGGACCGTGGCTTCACCCAGCGTATGTTTTTGCTGTACGACGGCATTCACTACGATTTGGTCGTTGAGTCGCCCTCCAAAACGGCTCCCGAGACCCGCGATACGACTTTGTTTTCCATCAACGACTTTACCAAGGTTGAACGAGCCAGTGAAGTCGCTGTTGAAGCTCACCAGGTGAGATGTGACATTGAGGAAATGTCCAACGAGGCGATAATGACAGACGTTTATGCTGTTTCAGAACCACGAGTATACCAACGTGAGCGGCTTTCAGATTATCTGCATGCAATGTAGAAAGTCGTTCATCGGCCAGGTAAAGTGCGCTTTGGTCGAATATGTAGGCTCTCCAGGTGCACAACTGAATGGTGTGTTTTAACTTCCCTCTCGTCTGTCTCTAAAGCGTGAAGCCCGAGCACACGCAGATGCCACTGGCCATCAAGAGTTCGGCGAAGTTCGGCCCAGCCAATAGACACTGAATAGTACTCTTCTCTACAAGGTCACCACAGTACCACATGGGATTCTGTTGACAAGTGATCGTTCCAAATAGGGAATTAGTTGCTCGGTGATAAGGCGGGCCAAATCTTCTCAGGTCAAGAGAGCACGCGCTCGTGTAGAACTTCTCGAAGCGACGTAAGAGAGCGAAGAGACGAGCAGATCTTAGAATCAGCTTCCAGTCTTCCATTTCACCAGCAAAAGACCAAGTAGTTTATAAGTTGCTTCCTCTCTTGCTGGTAAATGAATGGAAGTATCAATCTACTACATGCCGGCACTGACTCGCGTCCTGGAGAAGCCCCGGAAGTGTTGGTTCGAGCGTTGTCGTCTGCTCTTGGCTTGCGACAAGGGGCTGCTGTTGCTGGCAGTATCGAGTTTGCCTTTCGGTGAGATGAAATAGTCATCTGACTATTCGAGGGTCAATTGACAATTAGATCCACATTTCTGTTTCGCACTGCAAACGTTAAGAGTATCCTAGTGAGATCTGAATGGAAACTGGTCGATGCTTCCTTAACTGTGTGGCAAAATAAACCGCTCAGCAGCGTGTCTAAATCGAGTGTCGTTCCTGAACTCAAGAGAATGCTTCAGTTTTCAACATGTTTCCAGTCCGGTGGAATTCGATAGACCCTCAATCCTCGGCATCCACAACCGTGCAGAATAGCAGTAGCGATGGCACGAAGCGTTTCCCCCATGCCAACGCCGTACTTGCCGTCTCGAGGAGAGCGTCCTTCTCATCATGTGCGAACTGGTTCGTGTGGGGATTTATGTCGCTTCTCGTGCTCTCGCAGTTCCTAAGTTTCGTGTGGGACGAGGTGGTGTCGATCAATCCTGTGAATTTCAGTAGCATTCAGGGCAGCTCGCTTGCAACCATCACAGATACAAAAGACGAGTCGTACACCGGCCAGAGTTTGGTCTGCATTGCGCGCGGTCAGAACTATGTGGCTATGCGGTTCTTGCTCAGCTTTGAGGACTGGTACATTCTCACGTCGCTTGCGCCGCTGCTCGTGATCGACAAGCTGTGGAACCACCAATCGTCGTATTCGATGTGACAAAGACGAACAATGTCGGCGGTGGGTGCGTGGTCAGCCGCGCAGCACGGATTTGCCGTTTAGATGATGAGATGCTGCACGCCATTCCGTTCTACGACGTCACGATCTGCGCGTTTCGCCAAATGACAACTACCACACGTCGTGTTCGGAAGTTCAAGTGAAGAAACAAAATGTTTAATTGCCGTTTCGAATAGAGTATTAGGTAGTGATAGGAATGCAACTGACACGGGTTTTTTTGGCATCTGCGGTCACGTGAATCCTCACTTCGGGGGCTCGTCAAAGCTGCGCGACTCAGCGTAAAGTGGCGAGCGCGGATCGCTCGGGAGCTCGATCGCGGCCATACCAGCCTCAAAATCACGGGCCATTTCTTCTTTGGTCTCCAACACGACACGTGCGTACCACCAGAGACTCGCCATACTCACCGCGCAGAGCAGAATGTTGACCCAGAACACTGGCGTGAGCGAGGGAATCGCAGCGGGCAACAACGGCAGCACGATGCGCGACACGGACGCGGCAGAGCCGAGCAGGCCCATGAGGGTGCCTTGCGGTCGACCACCGAGGAGTTTGGAAAACGCCGCGACGACCACCGCCGTAGTGATAGGGCAACCAATGCTCCAGACAAAGAGCTCGGCGACGAGAAGGCGCGGGAAAGTCAACGTCGACGGCGCGATGACCAGCAAGATGTTGCCAATCGTGAGCATGAAAAATCCCGATTGGACCCAGTTGACATCGGTGACTCGGTGACGGAAAAACTCAATCGAAAAGTAGGTCACCAAGCCCAGTAAGCCAAGGTAGAACTGGAAGTTGGAGGCCGTGACAACGGCGTCCACGCTTGCCGGGTCGCTGCCCGTGACTTCAAGAAAGAGCGGAATGTTCACGGTCTCGAAGACCGACAAGATGCCGCGCGCGTTGAAGTTGAGGAAGATAAACACGAAAGCACCAATCTTGACAATGCGGTCGGGTAGGTTGGTCGGGTCGTTCAGCGGGTTGTGCGCAGCGCCTACGCTCGGGCTCTCGGCGGGGCCGTCGTTGATCGTGATGGACTCGTCAAAGACCGTGAACATCGAGATAATCGTGATGACGTTGAGCCCGACGAGGATCAGACCGGGCGACGTAAACTTGTTGAAGTGCATGCCCAGGAAGTACGTGTCCACGTTCGCCACAAGAGTGCCGAGCCCGGGCGTGAGCGCATAGCCCAGGAAGACGACGGTGGCAAGAATCGTCAGGTACTTGAGTCGCTGGTTCACCGTCGTCAGCGCGGCAACGTTGGCGCGACACACGCTGCGGTTCCCGGCGCCAAAGCCCACGAGGAAGCGGCTCACCGCGAGCACCGTGAGGCTGTCGGCGACGTGCTGGTCCGCGAGCAAGTAGATGATGTTGCCCAGCAGACAGATCGCCGACGAGACAACGTAGACAAACTTGAACGAGTACCGGTCGCACATCCAGCCGAACACCGTGGACGAGATCAGGCGGCCGACCGAGAACACGGACGTGAGCAGCCCCATGAACGCGAGGTCGCCGCCGAGCGACTTGTTGTACAGGAACAGCGTCGGCAGCACGACGCCGCGCGACGACTCGGCCGCGAACTCGACAAAGTTGACGAGGAACATGTTGACGTACCAGCCGACGGCGTGGCGGTTGCGCGGGCTCGCGACGAAGCCCTTGAGCGGCGTGCGCTCGTCGACACGGATGGGCGGCGCCGCGCCGGGCTTGCGCGTGACGGCGGGCGAGACGGCGGCCTTGACTTTGGGTGCCATGGACGGCGCCGACTTGGCCGTGACCATCTTGCTGTGAAGTGCGAGGGTTCCGAAATCCGACTGTGAGGAGGGCGGAGGAGGAGCGGAGAGGAGCGTGGCGTTGGGGGGCGGGCTGGATTAGGCGATCGTGCGAGTGGCCCCAAAGTGTGCAAATGAGTTGCAAGCCAGTTGGTGGGCGGAGGAGGAGGAGGAGCGGAGGTCGGAGCCACGCACCCTCCGCTGTCGGCGTGCGTTGCAGAAACGGCAGCAGCTTTGGTTCGGTTTGACTGGCCGCCGAGCCAGAGACAAAGATCTGGTTGCTACCAGAGTGATGGTTTCTCTGGCACAGTCCACAAAACGACAGAAAAACCCCAGCAACAACGCTCGAACAAGAGGCCGAGAACGCTGGGACAAGCACCAGCACACGCTGAAACGGCTGAATCCGACCCGTTGGTGGGGGCTTGAACCCACTGTCGGCATCAAGATGCCCTGACGTCGCCTTTCCCCCTAGTGGAATCTTCGAATCTCGTGGACGCGTCACGTGCGGCGGTTGGACCCATCTCCTGCTGTGATTGGCCAGACGCTCCTGAACGGTGGTGATTCCGTGACGACTGCAGCGTCAACAGCGATTCGAGCAACCAGACTCATGCCTCCAAGATGCGCAAGAAGGTCATCCCTCCCCACCAGGTGAGAGACGAAGTGACACGAATGTGACGCAACTGTGAGGTTGTACGAAGGTACCCGATGATTTTTATGTGGCACATGTGTGTGTCACATGTAGCTTGTGTGGTCCACCTTGCAACTTGCACACCTGGAGGTGGGTGGGATTGCAAATTTTCCCAGATGGTTTCAAATCCCTCATTTTCAGTTCATTTGCCATCTTTTCTGTCTTATCATGCTTGTGTGTACATTGATATGTACTTTGATAAAGTATATTCCTTATTGCAGACCTACCCCGCTGGGGAAACATGAAGGCTTCCTGCTGTGATTGGCTAAGGTGTCCAACGCCGTTGCATTGGAGGGGAAGGGGAAAGGAGATCCAGTCGGGAGAGACTTGGGCGTCTGAGCCATTTGCGCCCGCGTTCCATCCGGATAACCGCGGGAAAAAGAAAAGCCCCCGCCGGAAGAATCGCTCCCTTCATCACCGGTGCGGGGCGAGCCCAGGAGCCCCGCAGTTCTCGACCCAGCGGACCAAACGACCATGTTGCAGGCGCCGCCACTCCGCTCCATGCCAGAGTATGATCCGCTCGACGACCACCTCGAGGACCTCGAAGAGCCCGGCACGAACCTGCTCCAAGGTATGTCGCCTGTCGCGCCTCCTGCCGCCCACGCCAGGCGCGGAAATTTGTTCAAGAACCCAATGGGTTTTGTGTCCTGCGTGGTTTGGGAAAACCCCCACAAAAAGTGGACACGATGGCGTAAATGTTTTTTTCTTTCTCTGACCGTGTCCTGCGCCGCCCCGGCATCTCGTGGTATATTGGATCTAGACTTTATCACGCCCGTCCGCGCCGCCGACTCGACGCCGCTGAGCATCTCCAACGGCTACACCTCGGAAGACTCGGACTACTCGGTCGTGACGCCCTCGGACGAGCAAATGTACTCGGACATGTCATTCCTCCAGACGGCCGACACGAGTGAGTTGGTCGAAGTCGTGGCCGACTACGTGGAAGACAACGACCTCACGGCGCTCTCGCCGCAGCAGCAGCGCGTGTTTGCCGACAAGTCGGCGCTCCAGGGAACGGGCAAGATGATCAAGGGAAAGGTGCGCATGATTGCCGGGGCGAGGGGGGAGTATTCCTATTTCTGACGGCGTGTGTGGGGTGCTACGTCCATGACAGACCTCCAAGTACCGCGGCGTGACGCAGACGAGTAAGACGTCGTGGGGCGCCAAGTACAGCGCCAAGCGCATCACCAACACGTGTAAGACCCCCGACGAGGCCGCGCGCGCCTACGACCAGTACCTCAAGACCAACTACCCGGACAAGTACGCCAAGTTTGCCAATTTTTGCGTGCGCTGCGACAACTTTGTGAACCCGCTGGGCCTGCCCGAGTTCCGCAACGAGTGTTGCTGTGACACGGCCTCGGACGGCGGCTCCACGGAGGTTGAGTCGCCGCCCCAGCACTCGGAGATTGACGCTGAAGAAGAGATGGAGGCAATGCGCCAGAAGATGCTCGCTCGCGGACTCAGTAGCGATGCCATGGAGTTCCGCGAAGGCAGTAACCTTTCGATCTCGTCGCTCAAGCTGAGCTTCCTGGAGGACAGTGAACCGCTCTTTGACGACATGATGCTCCCACCGCCGCCACCTCCGCTCCATGACTCTACAGGCGAGAAGAAACCAGCCAAACGAGACAGTCTCACGATGGCAGCAGTCGAGTCGTTCACAAACGATGGCAACCTCGACCAGATCATCAAGGACATTGACCGCTCGTCCCTTCCCAAGAAGCCCTCGTTCTCGCACAATGGAAGCCTGAGCAACAGTGGTGTGTACGCACCCAACTCGTCAGCCACAACTGTCACGGACTTTAGCCCAGAGGAGTGGCAAAACCTATCGGAGTACCTAATGGTCGACCCAGATGCCCAAGGCCACCTTAACATGGCCGCCACTAACCAGGCCGCGATGCGCGCCGCCCATGACGACCAACAGCGCTTTGGCTACAAGAAGATCCACAGCCTCGACTTTGAACCCACGGATCCCATGGGTATCAAGCAGGAGTATCCCTCGGCCATGGATGTTGACGATCTTGCGTCCGCCTTCATGCCGCCACCCGCATCCATGCATGCTCAGGTCGCCACCCCGACGCCAGCGCTACCGATGCAGACCAACTCGTCGCCGTCATTCCCGGCAAGAGTAGACATCCAGACTCCGTTTCTCGAGAAGTACTGGCGGAACGACCGGAAGAACATTCAGTGCTTCCCGTACTGCCCCGAGCACGGTGACTACTACCGTGTTCGTATCGAGAACCTTCAGCATCGCTGCAAGGGAGTTTGCCGCGCGGCTGTTAAGGCCTATGTTACAGTCCCGACTATCCAACCTCTCTCGCCGTCGGGACTGCTTCTCCTTTCTCGATGCAACAGCACCTTCTCGCGAAATGAAGCCCTTTCGGCGCAGCAGTATCTGAACGCGACTGAGATCAAGAACCTTCAAGCACTGAGCGCAGTCGGCGTTGTTGACAAGTTTAACGTGCTTCCAGACGGCAGCGGCGTGCATTTCGAAGTCACTTTTTACCCAGATGTCTGGAAGTTTGAATTCGATTTGCCGAAAAAGCGCCGCCATGGCGGAGCAGGCGAGCAGGAGTTGGAGACGTCCTCGTCGGAGTTCCTGTACTTCTTTGAAATTGACGTCCTGCATTCAACGGACAAGAGCAACTACCAACGCCTGGGTCATGCCGAATCGATGAGCTTTCAGATTGGCAACACGAGAACTTTGCTTCGTCAGCGTAACCGGATGACTGAGGAGCCGAGTGACGCCGATCGAGTTCTTGGGATGGATGCGATGCCCGAGAAAAAGAAGGTCAAGGTGTATCTCGGCCAGCATGGCCGGAACAGCACGATTACGAATGAGGACGGAGTGGAGGTCGACCCGGCTGTCGTGTCTCCAGAGAAAGCCACGAATGCCAAGCATGTGGACGTGGATGCCTTGGGTCGCATTGACTCTAAGGACTCGACCTTTGATCTGGAGGAGGGCGACTACGTTGGCAAGAACAAGAAGCCCCTGCAAGCACGTGATGACGACGGCGAAGCTGATCCCACGAGCTACGCGGAATATTGTTCTCCCAAGGGCAACAAGGCTTTGCTTGCAGATCCCGATGCTCCGAGTGTGGCGGCAATTGTCAAGTCCGGCAACAAGACTGCTGTTTCGTCTGGCCCAGGTAACACTGGAGCAACTGCGAAGGCGCCAGAGGCACACAGTTGGGGCAAGCTCTTCTCCTACTCGCTCGTGTGTATCCCGCTCTCGATCATTTTCCTGCCGATCGCGTTCATCTCGTTGGTGGTTTTCTTGATCGCCCCGCCGCTGTCTGGCGCGATTGTGCGCTGCTTGGACGCGATGTCCGATGTGGAATTACGTCAGGCCAACAGTAGCGCTGTGCAATCCGACGCACGATACGTCTTGAACCGACTAGACTCTGGAGAAGGAAAGGGAATGATGCGATTCCACGGCAACGGTGCAGTGTGGTCCCGGTTCGTGTACTTCTGTGGCGTCAAACTCGTGATCTCAGTGGCCATGTTGGTGCCGACGCTGTTGCTGAGTGTTGTGGGCCTCATCCTTTTCCCTGCCCGATCAGCCTCACAGGGCTTGCTACGAGGTGCGAACTCTGCTGCTCTTGTCTCGCGCGAGTACACAAGAAAGTCTGTGGGAAAGCCATACATCGACACCAATGTTCATGTGGATGCACTGGTATGATCGCCGCGACGAATCTCCGAGTTGATGATGACCGTGTAAGTACTACATTTTTGATTGGGCGCGGCAAGAACTGGTGAGCAGTTCCGAGCAGCGTGAGAGCAACATGAAATTCGGCTCCTGTAGGTTTATAAGTAAGATACTCTAGTATCACGAAGCATGCTCGTGGGTATGGAACGCTAGTACTCACATTCCTCAGTTCCTAGAAAACCAGAGAAAAACGAAACAAATCACACTAGTAAACTTTGCCTTCGTTACCTGCATGAAAGAGCGTGTTTATACTACGTAGTACTTTATCCTCTGCTACGCTTAGATGTGACTCGATCAACGTCGGATTTGAGGGTGGCGAACCACTGTAGTTGACTATCCAGGTATGACGTGCAGTGCACGACTCGGCGCTTCGTCCATCGGACTACTCCGATCGGAACTCTTCACCCCCCGTAACCATGTTGAACTGATCAGCGAAGTCGTCTACCGACATGGTCGCTTTGCCGGACGCATTTTTGTCGTCATCCTCATCGTCGAAGACCCACGTAGTGCCGGGTACGTACTTCGCCGTCTCAGAATCATCCAGGCCGGATGGAAGCTTCGTTCCCTTGGCATACAATGGACCGGTCCTTAAGATCGCAAGAAAGAATGATGTCAGTTAAGGGAATGGCGAGAGCACCTTCTTCAGGTGACCGACTTACCCAGGCAACGCGTCCGCCATCCCGGCCGTCATGGAGCTCTCACCAATATCCTCAATCTTGGAGAGGAGGCTGCTTGCCAGGAAACCCGCGTCACCGGCCTTCTTGAAAAAGCTATGCTTGAGCAGCGCCGCTGTTGCGGGACGCTTCGTCGGGTCCTTCTGCAAGCACAGTTTGATCATATCCTTGTAGTGGCGGCTAAACTGGTAGCCATTGCCGTCATCCTAGGCACAAACCCGTCATTAGAAGCTGCGCCATCATTCATAGCGGTCGGGCAACTCACTTCATAAGATTTCAGAGATGGCGGGTCTTCCTGCAGCGTCAGCAGGAGAACCTTCATGGGCTGGTATCGTGCATATGGCGCATAACCCTTGGCTAGCTCCAGGCCCGTGATACCGAGCGACCAAATGTCCGCCTTGTAGTCGTAGCCCTTGACCTGCTCCATGACCTCGGGCGCCATCCAGCACGGCGTGCCAACAAACGTCTGACGGTTCTTTCGGCGGTCGCCTCCCTCCATCATCCAGCCAGAGACGCCGAAGTCGGCGATGACGACGTGACCCTCGCCATCCAGCAGGATGTTACCAGCCTTGATGTCGCTACAAAACGCATCGTTCATGCGCAAGCGTAAGACGACAACGCTTTTACCAGCCATCGCATTCAACGTTGCAGCCCGTACCGGTGGATCTGCCCGTTCTCGTGGAAGTACTGCAGACCCTTGAGTGCCTCGTTGAGGATCACGGCAATGAACTCCTCCTACATGTCCGAGCCCACAGTTAGCACCCACGCCAGTGGTTGCGCCACACACACTCTTGTGCAAATCAGGTTCTATCGCACCTTGAGTCCCTCGCCCATGCCCTTCTTCTTCAGCCAGTTCATGACGTGCAAGCATGAGCCTAGCGTCGTCCCACATCCAACCAATCAGCACCCCCCCAATCGTCCAGCCTCGGCGCCAAGCGGTATACACGAGGCCATGCGCACCCTTGTTCATGAGCTGCGTCACGAGCCAGAGCTGGTCCTTGTGGACAAAGCTGCAAAAGCACTTGAGCACGTTCGGGTGGTTGGTCATCTTCATGGTCTGCACCTCCGCCTACGCATGTTGAAACGCAAACGACCGCGTCACTACACGTGCCCACAATCGAACCCATTGTGTCGCGAGCGACGGCAACGCACGCGAATGTCCTCAAAGCTCGTCGTGATCTTCTCGAGGTCCATGATCTTGATCGCGACGTGGATCTTCTTCGGGATGCAGTACGCCTTCCATACTTTCGCGAACGCACCCTACAGAGCACCACGTCCGGTGAGACCCCCGCTGCCACAGAGCGACCCCGACACGCGCGTGAGTTGGATCCTCCCGACGCGCACCTGTCCGATCTGCTCGATGATCTGGTACTCGGTCGCGACAGTCGGCCACTCGTCCGCCATGGCTGCTGCGGTTGACGCGACCGTGCGGCTGGTGGATGCGGATGCGGAACGGCGGGAGTCAGCGACTAAGATCGCGTGCGCGAGGAGATCCGGAGAGGGCTCTCGAGCGGCGGCGGCTGGCGGAGCGAGATGTGGGTCGGTGGCGTGGAGCCGACGACGACACTTCCGCGGGTGGGTGGCACTTTCACTTGCGAGCAGACTGACGCAACAAGATTGAGAGGGGAGGAGACCAGTCTTATGTTGCAGGAGACCATGCTTGCGGTGCGGACACGCAACGCAGTTAGCACCTGTGTTAAGTGATATCGCGGTGTGGAATCGTGGAGAGGCCTTTTGGTGCTTTGGTAAAGATAGCGAAAACCTCACACACAAAAGTTGAAAAGTCATGAAAAGACGGCCGTTAGGGGTAGGGTGCTTCTTCACCACGGTGTCTAATTGTGCCAGGTCCACGGACAGGTTACATACCGAGTGTAACCTGCGTCCTCGCCCTCTGTGTTTCTCAAA
>JAADVT010000670.1:0-18243 GCA_023335895.1 Pythium rishiriense
GTGCAATAGTGAAGTCAGCGCCACCCTGGACGAACATAAATAGCAAATCGAAGTCTGGCAGACCAGGCTCAAGCTCCAAGACGACTGACGGGTTCGCCGCTTCGCGCCGTATCATCGACCAAGCACGTCGAGTTGCTCACATCCAGCGCTTCTCCCGGAGCTTGTCGTTGTAACATGGCCCACCTGAGTGCGTCTTCCACGGATGTGTGTGATCGCAATCGCCTTACTGATGTCTTCGTGCATCACAGGCGAACGCCATGAGATCGCCAAGCGGCGCCGGGATGAGCAAATCCGCAATCGCTCGCTTGCAATCGCGATGCGAACGGGGTACCCAGAAACCTTTCGTTCGTCAACCGCGAAACGGCCGGCAACATCAGGCACACCAGCAACTGTGGTCCCGGACGTAATGGTTGCGTAAAAAGTTTTCGTGTCGTCGGCCTATGTTGATAGCTGCATGCTGATACATGCCGTGAAACGCAGGAAGCCAAGAAATTTTCGGCCGAAGACATCGCAGCAGCTGTGAGAGCGCGTATCTGACCCTGCTAGTGAGGTTCTTCCTTAGATGTGCCGTGTCTGTATGATAGCAACTGAGATGCCAAGACCGAGTCCGGGGAGCCCGCGAACAGGAGCTGCGCGCATTGCGTCGCCAACGAGAGATCGAGCAAGAGCACAAGAACAACGGGTGCAGCACTCCCTCTCAGGCCGCCGCTGTCGCAGCGCAGCGACTTCGCGACCGCAAAGAGAAGGAACGCCGGCTCGAAGAAGAGGAAATTGACTTGCTCATCTCGCAACAGACCTCATCCATCAAGGCTATGAATATTGCGCGAATGTTGTCGCCACGCTTTGAGGAACGTATCGAGTTTGAGCCTGCAGTCCCCAAGCACTCCTCGACAGAGGATCGTGTCGTGCACTTGCTCACGAACGCTCGTGTGGGCACGTTTTACCAGTGACGGGAAAATGTAATACACAGCACGGACCACCACGAAAGAGGATCCTGTCATTGGCCTATCAAAAGTTGGCGCGAAGACTGTGTTTGCTCCGCGCTAGCGCGTCGCCGTACTTGGTGTGCGCCGTCTCGCGCTTGTGGCGGTCGTTTTCCGGTTCGCGCGGCTCGAGCTCTCGCCGGTAGAAGTCGCGCTGCTGCTGGGTTGTGAAGCGGCTCCCCATGTACAGCGTGTACTTTTCCGGTTCGCTCATCGAATCACTGTGCGCCCACTTTTCAGCGAGTTGTTTCGTGCGGTTGGGCGACTCGGTCGGCGCGGGCCGTGGGAAGAGCTGCTTGGAGTATTTGCGTACAAGCTTTTGCGTGACGTGGAGCAGCTCGTGCTCGAGTTGCTGTCTCTGGTCGCGCAGCTGGGTCGTGCGCGGATCCTCCAGGCGAGTGGGGGACAGAAGCTGCTGTTGTTGCTGGCGCTGAAGGACCTCGTGATCCAGCGTGTCGGCGCTCACGACGGTCGAGTGACTTTTACCTGCTGTAAGCGTAGGAGCTGAACGGCTCGCGCTGAGTTGGGCCACCTGCTCGTCGCGTCCGTCTGTGCGGATGAGCCGCCCGGCTTTGAGCCTTCGGTCCACGGGCGTGCCCGGCACGTACACGTGCTTGGGTCGGTTGAGACGCTCCCCGAGAGTGTTCATATTGGCCACCTGTCCCTACAATCGCGCATCACCCGCCCCAGTGAGACAAAACAACTGAGATGTACCCATCTCGCCGGGGGGAGATGATACCTTGGTGGCCGCGTGGCGTTGCTTGAGCTCCAGGTCGCGTCGCCGCGCGCGCGCGACGCTCTCCATCTCGGCGCGTACGGCTGCCGACGCATGAGGGTTCGGTTCGGCTGCATTGGCGTACGGGATCCGCTTGAGCAGGTCGAGCGTGGAGCAGCCACCGCCCGTCGCCGGCGCCAACACAACAGCCCAGACGTTTCCATCGTCGGCGTCCATTGTCGACAAACCTGGGGAGACCACCGCGAGCAAGGCACCTCAAGTCTAGCCACTCACGGTGTTGGGCCCATGGTCTGTGTTTTGCGGGTGTCGAAGGCTGGGGTGGCACAGCACAAAACTTTAAAATAGCGATCTCGTGCAAGTCTCCAGCTGGACGACGTGAACCCCCAGCCACTGGCGGCCGAACAGATCCCAGGGCGGCGAAGGAGTATGAAGACGCAGGACGATGGTGCCCTGGGGACACGGGGACGATGGTGACCCTCCAGACCCTCCCCGGTCGTGTCTTACTCCCCTCAGTTGTCAATTCGACTTCTCACGGGCACGTCACTAGCGGGCCACTCGCTTTCCGCTCCAGCACGCTCGGTCCAACCATGGTCATGCCGCTTCCGTCGCACCTGCGCCTCCCGTCGCCCACGGCCCCGCGCGGCGTGGCACACCACCCGCGCTCGCCCGTCAAAAAGCACCTCCGCGACCACGTCCCTACCAAGACCGCCAAGGCCAAGCCCGTGGCGACGTCCACACACGCTGTCAAGATCGGGTCGCCCCAGAAGCTCAAGGCCACGGTCGCGTCGTCCCAGCGTGCTGTCGCCGCCGATCCTCCGAGCAGCGGCAGTGTGACGAGCCGCCTGCGTGCAGCGACGCTCCAGGCCGTGCTGGGGCTCGTGGACCGCGACGACGCGGCGCTGCAGCAGCTGCTGCCCATGCTCCGCGCGCTCGCGTCGCTGCCGCTCGATAACGCCAGTGCGTGGCGCGAGTGCGGCGCGTTCCTCCAGGAGCTCGTGCACACGTACGCCACGGACTCCGATTCGGTTCCGACGGCCCACACCTCACCAGCAAGGGCCGAGTCGTCGTCGCGCGACAGTGGCCGCGCCAAGAGTAGCGTGAGCCTCCGCCACTGCAAGGATTTTTTGCTCGCGTGCGCCAACGAGATCCACGAGCTCGAGGACGTGGACCCGTGCTTTGACTACGCCGAGGAGACAAGCTCCGAGCCGCTCCCAGTCATGGCGCCACGCCGTCGTGTGGGGCCGTCAGCGCTTGCGGCGTTTGACTATGCGTCGCTCGCGGACGCCGAGTCGTCGATGGGCACGGGCGACAGCTACGACCAAGACCAGGACGACGTGCGAGCCGACACGGGCAGCCAGTTCTCGGAGCTACTGCTGCGCACGGTCGAGGCCGAGCGCGACGACCGCGAGGCCACGGCGGCCGTGTTCCACGCGTGGCGCGCGGCCACGGTCTCCGCTGCGCGTGGTCGTCTCGTCCGCCCCGTGCGGCACCGTATGCTCCAGCAGTCCTTTGCGGCACTCAAGCGCCACCGAGCGGCCTCGACGCTCAGCCAGCAGCGCAAGCGACAGGCCTTTGCTCGACTCAAGGCGCTGGTGGCCGCCTCGCCCATGGCGGTCTCACCTCCGGCCGTGGCCGTGCACACGCCGCCGTCGACGGCCACGCGTGTGGTGGCGCGGCTGCTGCTCCACTGGGACCTCGTCGTGCTGCTGGCGGTGGCGTTTGCCGTGCAGCTCTCGCGCCTGTCCTAAGCCCACAAGAGAATTAATTCCACGAGGCAGTGGCAAGGGCGTTCGCTTTATTACAGAACGACAGTCGCTACGGAGCACGTCACGGGTGGGGGCTGGAAACATGTACGGTAAATCCTGCAAGAGGAAGTTGGTGGGGAGCGGCTGGGAAGCGAGCGTCGAGCGAGTCGGACGACGCCCTTCCCAGGAGGTGGAGGGTGAATCTGGCTGGAGCTATCGCAGAGAATTAAATTAGTGTGTGGAGAGGCTTCTTGTCGCCTCTCCGGTCGGTCGTCTTGTGCTTGTCGTCTCTCCTCGCGTCTATGAGTCTGTTGCTGGAGAGGTGCCGACGCCTCACCGCAGCAGCCCCGAGCCGGACGCGCGCATGAGCCCGTCGCCCTTGTTGGCGAGCAGCGTGCCGTTGGGCACGACGAGGTCCGTGAAGCGGCCGGCGCCGCTCGACTGCACGGCCAGCGCCACGTGGAGGCAGCGCAGCCACTCCTTCATGTCGGCCTCCGAGTACGCCGACATGAGCACGCGCCGGCCCTTGGTCTTGATCGCGAAGCGCCACATCGTGGCCTGCGAGCCGTCAAAGACCGAGTCGCGGGGCATGATCTCGATCGACTTTGGCGAGCACGTCGCGAGGTCGATCTCGCCGCGCTTGCGGCCGTGCTCGCCCTTGAAGAAGCTCAGCTTGGAGCTCGTGAGCTCGACGTGGCGGACCTTCCAGCCGCCGTTCAAAAAGCCAAAGCCCTGCTTGAACAGCAGCCCCGACTTGATGACGAGCCCGGGCCGCGAGACGCCGAGCCCCATCTCGCCCGTGGCCGCCGGGTGGCTCAGCGACGCGCGCGGGTCCACGAGGAACCCGTCCTCGTCGATGATGGTCGTGCGCGGCAGCCGCGTGAGGTCGCCGAGGATCGTGTCGACCTCCTGCTCGGGCTCCTCTTCGTCCGTCTCGAGCAGCGGCACGTCGGCGCCGCGCGGCGCTTCGAGCAGGTCAATCTCGTCGTCGTCGTCGTCCTTGTCCTTGTCTTCTTTGGATTCTTCTTCCTCGAGGTGCGCAAACGCCGGGGGCCGCCCGCCCTTGCGCCTGCTGTTGGTCATGTACGAGGGCGACTCCTCGTCGCTCGTGTACCACGACAGCCGGTCCTCGGACGCGCGGTCGTCGGCGCTGCCGCTGCTGACCGTGCTTATCCGCGACTCGCGCGCCGCGTAGGGCGCCGCGTACCGCGTCTTGTCCAGCGGTGCGCGCCACGTCGCGCGGTTGTACGCCAGCAGGCTCGGGCGCTCGCTGCGGAGCGCGAACGCGTCGGCCTCGAGCACGGGCGCCGGGTCGTCGGCGTACTCGACGGCGCGCCGCGCCGCGGTCACGACCCGTGGACTCTCGGTCGCGAGCGTCATGGTCGAGGAGGACGGGAAATGGCAAGCGCCCGTCCGGAATGGTCCAAGGTGTCCGGAGCTTTCCTTCCCAAAAGTGACCGGCGAAGGAGATGTCCGGAGCGCGAAACGGCGAAGCGCCGGGGGGAAAAGGGGTACACCCCCCCAAAGAGGCCACGCCAAACAGACAGGCATGTGGGGGGGGGGAACAGCCGAACGGGCTAGGGGACCACAGCTGTCGCAAAACAAGGTGAGGTATCGGCATGTCTGGGAAAAATGACCCGGGTGGGTCCAGGTCGGCTGGTCCCCTGGATGTCCCAGGATCTCTCGGTTTCTCTCTCTTCCCTGACTGCGGTCCGTCGCATGCCTCGACCAAATGGTTCTCTGGAGTCTGCTGGATTCTGGACATCATCGTGAAGCTTTCCACCCGGGTGCGCATGGGATCGCACCGTCTTCTGGGACGCGGCACTTGTCGTCGGGCCGAACCGGTACAGCGCATTGTGGCAGGCGTGTCGGATCGTGGGTGGTGCCTCGGCACGGCCGCACTGCCACTGGCAGTCATGGCAGTGCCAGCGCTGACGCCGATGCAAGAGAGGGCCACGGAAAGGGTTACTCACGCATCGCGATCGCGTTGCTGCCGGGTGGCGTACACTGATCTCGACTATAGTGAAACCCAGAGCAAATGGCACAGCCGCCAGATGCCCTGCTGGCTGGCACGAAGCGACACTCCATGTGGATACACCCTGACCGGGGTACAGACAGGGTACACTATTGCCCAAACAACACGCCAATCTCGAGCCAGTTGGGTGGAGACGGTTACACATAACCGACTTCCAGCTCTCTCTCTCAACTACCCCACGTCCTCTATTTAGAGACGGGCTTCTATCCAGATCGCTTTCATGAAATAATTGTGATCCACAATTTATTGGGTTGGTCTCACACCAACACAGATCGTCACGCTTGTGGATACGCGATTGCCAATGGACGTCGTGGCCTTCAAGAAGCGCGCCAAGAAGAGCAGCTCCAGCTCGGCCAGTGGCGTGGCGGCCCCTCGGAAGCGTACGCGACTAGACAACGATGAGGAAAGCACCCACGACTCGTCTGCCACGCGCGACGAGCACGAGCAGCGGGCGGGCAAGGCGGAGGACGAGGACCCGCTGCAGACCATTGAGGAGCTCCGAGAGGACCAGCGGCTACGCGCGCAGCTGCTGCGCAGTGAGCAGCGCAAGGCCAAAAAGCACGCCTCGGCCGCGGGCTCTGCGACTGGACAAGCGGCGGCCGCGAGCGACGCGCAGTACGGTCTCCACGACCCCAAGAAGGACGGCGCGGCCGGCCAGAAACTGCTCAACCTGCTGGATGGACAGTTCACCGGACAGAGTGGCGTGACGCAGCGCGACCAGTACGAAGAGCTAGCGTACGTGGTCCGTGTTTGGCGAGGTTGTGGGTGGTGTAGGAGGAAACTGATCGGTTGTGGATGGCGAAACCCAGTAACAAATACATTGAAGAGCGATTGCAAAAGCGAGCAGTCACCGACGACGACGCCCATGCGACCGACGTTGCAGAGACATCGAGTGTGCCGAACGATGAGGACGCACTGTATGCAGAGTTGCGCAAAGACGTCGGTGGACCCCAGGCGGCGTCGGAGTCGGCCCACGGCGGCGTGCTGGTGTGGAACACGGGCATCGCTGAGGTCGAGCTGCCGTCCGCGTACCACGAGAAGACCATCCGTGAGACCGCCAAGGCGCTCGAGCGCGAGCGCGTCGCCGCGCAGACCAAGATCCAGAGCTCGGCGCTGCCCACCAACTTTAGCACCGACTTTAATCGCCACAAGACTGAGTTCATCTCCGAGCTCAAGGCGCTGCCCCGCGGTACGTTGGGTGGTATTCGTGCTGTCGGTGTGAACGACAGATCTGACATTTTTGGGAATGTGAAAACAGAGGAACAGCGCGACCGCGGCTTCGTGGCCGCGCCCAGCAAGCACAAGCCCAGCGACGACCAGGCCGTCTCGCGCTTCCGCAAGATGGAGAGCCGGCGTCGCCACAATTGAAAACTGAATGGAAATGTACTGATACTACGATGTGGTCAACCCAACATGGGGGTACGGTTACTACTATATAATAGAGTGTACCCGTCTCGCTGACTTTTTTTCCTGTCCTGCCCCGTGTCAATTCGGTTCCCATCCCATCACCTGGACGACCATGGCGAGCTGGCTGTGGGGCAACGAGACGACGGAGCAGGCGCAGATCGTCGTGAGCGCGCTGCAGAGCGAGCTGGACGAGCGCGAGGGCAAGATCCAGGCGCTGGAGGCGGCGCTGCGGCGCGAGCAGCAGGAGTTTGCACGCGTCGTGGGCGACGAGATCCGCGCGCTCGAGCAGCGCAAGGCCGCGATCGAGGCCGAGCTCCGCGACGTGGACGCGCTGCTGCTGGAGAAGCAGCGCCTGCTCAAGGGCGAGGTGAGCGGCAAGAAGAAGACCAAGAAGAAGAAGGATGGCGACGCGGCCACGCCCAAGCCGAGCAAGCCCAAGAGCGAGGGCGCGACTCCCAAGGCCGCAGTCGTGGCAACGCCCGCGGCTGCGGCCGGCGAAAAGCCGAGCTCGATCCCCCCAAAGACGCTGCCCATGGACGAGCAGCTGGCCAAGATCGCCAAGGTCGAGCCCAACGTCGCGTTTATCATCCAGCGCAGCACGGTACGTTCTTCTTCTTGTAACAGGTGGGAGGTCGTGGGGGCTGACCGTTGCGTTGCATTGTTGAGTAGAACGCCAACACGGTCGTGTACGCGGCTGGGCTCACATCGGACGGACAGATCGACCCGGCCAAGCCCATGGACGTGTACTGGATCATGTACGAGAAGAGCGGCGCGCCGCGCGAGGACCTCAACATGATCGAGCGCAACACGGCCTACGGCGTGACCTGCGCGCCGTCCAAGACCGCGCGCGGCCAGTTCGCGGCGTCGCTCGCGTCGCTGAAAGACCGCGACTGTGTACTGCTGATGGACGCGCACGGCAACGTCCAGGCGCGTACGACCATCAACGGCAAGCCGGGCATGGTGCTGCGACGCGTGTACGTACAGATGACCAGCAGTTGGGGTATCCCCACGGTCGACTATGTCGAGATCTTTGGCATCGACCCGCAGACCCACGCGCCCGTGTACGAAAAGAAACTCAACAAGTAACACCACCACAAACAACAAAACACACCGCCCAAAGGAAAGGCATATTATGGTCCGAGTGTGCTCGCTCCCTCCGTTTATAATACCTCTCGGTCAGCGGCCGCGGCGTATCATGACGAGCGCCGCGGCACCGACGGTTGTCGCGAGAATGCCACGCAACACGTCCTCGGGGACGTCGTGGGTCACGTACTTGGAGGTGAGATAGACGCCGAGCCCGAGCGAGCCGCCGAGACGCACGGCCGTTGGCACGTGGATCGTCGTGGCGCGCCAGGCTGTGAGCGCAGCCATGGCTGAGGTCGGTACGATCGACAGCAGCGACGTGCCGATGATGGTCTCTTGTGGCAAGTCAGTGGCTGCGGTCAAGAAGGCCGTGACGATCACGCCGCCGCCGACACCAACAAGCCCCGAGACAAAACCCGCCAACGTGCCCACCAACGCGTACGGTGCGTTGGCCGTGGCAAATCGTACGGGGTGTTCTTGGACCAAGTCGAGAAACGCATGCGCGTTGCCATTGTACCGCTGGAGATCAAGAGGAGTCGGTGCGTTGTGGCGTTTGGGGACGTAGGCGCTGTCTTTCCACACGACGACGGGCGCGCTTGCCAGCATGGCGACGCCCACGGCGATCGAGAGCTTTTGGCTCGGGATGCGCTGCGCGAGCCGGACGCCGAGCCGCGCACACGCGATGGATGGGAGGGTCGCGACCACGGCAAGTGGCACGTTACAAGCCCCCGCCTGCCAGTGGTTTATGACACCCAGTGTTGCACTAAACGTGATGGCGCCGTGTTGCGTGCCGTTGATGGTTTGCTGCGTCATGGTCGTGAGCTTGGCGAGCGCCGGGATCAACAAGATGCCACCGCCCGTGCCCGTGAGCGCCGACGCGACGCCGGCACAGCCGCCGAGCGCCGCGCTCGCACCCAGCGAGAGGCCCGCCACGTGGGACGAGGTCGGCGAAGACGACGACGACGACCAGGCCACGCGGCGGCACGCGCGTGGTCGGTGGTGGCGCGCACCGGCACGGGTGACGCGCAGCATGGTTGTTCCACGACGGTCTCACCTTGTGGCCAGGTTGAAGATAGGGTTCAATTAAGTTAACCTTCGTCGTTATACTCCTGTATAGCTCAGAGCCCGCGTCGCAGCATGACGAGCGCGGCCGTGCCAAGCGTGGCGCCGAGCAGGTCGCGCAGCACGTCCTCGGGCACGTGGTGGGTCAGGTACTTGGACGTGAGGAACACGCTGAGCCCGAGCGACGCGCCGAGTCGCACGGCCGTGGGCACGTGGACCGACTTGGCGCGCCAGTTGAAGTAGGCCGCTGAGCCGGCTGTGGGCAGGATCGACAGCATGGACGTGCCGATGATGGCCTCCTGGGGCATCTCGCTCGCGGCCGTGAGGTAGGCCGTGACGAGGATGCCGCCGCCGATGCCCACGAGACCCGAGATGAACCCGGCAAAGCACCCGGCGACGACGTACTTGGCGTTCACGCGCGCAAAGCCCACTGGGTCCCGCTGCGCGCGGTCCAAGAACTCGTGGCTCGTTGGACCTGGACGGTAGCACTGTAGGTCGAGCGGGTCGGCCTGGCCTCCGAACTTGGGGAACTGCGGGCTGTTCTTGAAGACCATGATGGGCGCGCACGCGAGCATGGCCGAGGCCACGGCGAGCGACAGCTTTTTGCTGCTCACGCGGTGCGCAGCGCGCACGCCCACGCCGGCAAACACGATCGACGGCACGGTCGTCGCGAGCGCGAGCGGCAGGTTGCACGCGCCCGCCTGGAAGTGGTTGTACGCGCCCAGCGCGACGCTGAACGCCACGGCGCCCGCCTGCGTGCCGTTGATGGTCTGCTGCGACATGGTCGTGAGCCGCGCGAGCACGGGGATGAGCACGATGCCGCCGCCGGCGCCCGTGAGCCCCGACATGACGCCCGAGAGCCCGCCCACGAGCGCGCTCATGCGCAGCGACAGCCCCTGCGGCCCACGCGATCGCGACCTCGCGGCGGCGGAGGAGGACGGTGACGACAGCACACGGCTGGGCCTCGCCGTCGCGGGGCCAATGGCAGCGCCAGGGCCACGCGCCGCGCGGTGCGTCGATCGGCAGCACACCGGTGAGCGCGCGAGCAGCAGCATGTCACGCCGACGGGGGGATGGGGGGAGAGAGAGAGTGACTCGATACGTTGTATAGCTGCTCGGAAAAAGTGGGCCTCGCCAAGTGGGGGGTGATGCGCGTCATCAAGTTAACCCAGGGAACAAAAGCTGTTGGAATGACGGTCTCCGTTAAGTTAACTTGGGACTGGATCTTCCCTGGTGGAAGAAAGCCAACGTGCATCCACCTCGGAAACTCGGGATAAGCACCCCCGCACGCGGGTGGAGCGTGCGCGGTAGCCCGCGTTGTCGCGCAACTGACAACGAAGCTCGTTGGAGGGCGACGAAATGTTGCGGTCTCTTTTAACATGGGTGCTCAACAAACTGTACCCATGTCACAAATGACATCTGTCATTGTTTAGAAAGTGAAGCCATCTATTCTACGAATTGGCGAGCGGTTTCACGAGACACTGAGCGATCATGCGCGCTTTACAGCCCACGGCGCATCATGACAATGGCTGCCGAGCCAAGCGTCGTCGCGAGGATCGTGCGGAGCGTGTCCTCGGGCACGTCGTGGGTGATATACTTGGACGTGAGGAACACACCGGCGCCCAGGCCGCCGCCGACGCGCACGGCCGTCGGGATGTGGATGGCCTTGGCCTTGATGTTAAAGTAGGTCGAGGACGCAGCCGTGGGTACAATCGAGAGGAGCGATGTGCCGATGATGAACTCTTGGGGCATGTCGCTCGCGGCCGTCAAATAGGCGGTCATGAGAATACCGCCACCCAGTCCGCAGAGCCCCGAGATGAAGCCGGCGAAGCAGCCCGCGAGCACGTACTTTAGGTTCGCCTGCACAAAGCCCGGCACATCGCGTTGCGCTCGCTCCACGTACGGCACGATAGCAGAGCCCTCGGTACCGGCCGGCTTGATCGGAGTCGAGTAGAACTGGAGGTCGAGAGGGCTGGCGTTACCCGAGAACTTGGGGAAGTACGGGCTCTTCTTGAGCACGATGAGCGGCGTACACATGAGCATAGCCGAGCCGACGACCAGTGAGAGCCGCTTGCTGCTCAGGCGTTGCGCCGTCTGCACACCGTAGCGCGCGAAGATGACCGACGGAATGGTCGTGACCATCGCGAGCGGCAGGTTGCACGCGCCCGACTGCAAGTGGTTGGCCGCGCCCAGCGACGCCGCCGCGGTCACGGCGCTGATGGACGTGCCATTGATCGCTTGCTGCGAGAGGTTGGTGAACTTGGCGAGCGTCTACAAAGATCAAAGCGGATGAGCTCCTCGAGCGGATCCTTCCATTGCGGGGTGAGTTTTGGTCGTACCGGGATCAGGATGAGGCCGCCGCCGACGCCCGTGAGCGCCGAGACGATGCCCGCGAAGCCGCCCGCCGCGACGCCGACGCCCAGCGAGAGCTTGGCGGCGCCGTCGTCGCCCTTGGGTGGCGCTGAACAAAACACGCGTTGGCGGGAGCCGGCGGCGCCGCGGAAGCCCGGGGCGCGGCGCGCAACAGCGGAGGAGGAAGAGGAGGAGGCGCGTACCACGCGGTGCATCTTCTCAAGATTGTGGGGGAGGAGGGGAGAGGAAGAGGAAGAGGAAGAGGAAGAGTGAGGAGGTGGAGGAGGAGGAGGAGCTCGTCCTTTGTCTTGTTTCTTCTTGGACCCCAACTGGTTCCGAGTGTCGCGCTATGGGGGTGATGACGCAAGTCAGCTGTGCCGTAAATAGAGTATACATGTCCATATCTAAGCCCCCGTTTGAGAGAAACGGCAGCTCCACTCTTGGGGATTTGGCAATGCCACGGAGGCTGGCAGTGCGCGCATGGCGCATACACGCGCGCAGAACGACGGTGCCGACGGCGAGAGGCATGTCGCATAGTGCTGGCAGCCGTGGCACCGACGCCAGTGGCAGTGCCACGAGCGATGGGCAAGACGGCCACGACGGCCACGACGGCCAGGAGCGCGCGGCCGAGCCGAAGGCCAAGCCGAAGCCCAACCCGTGGGGCCACTTCCGTGCGTTCAACGGCATGGACGAGTACGTGGACGCGACGCTCATCCACTACGACAACCGCACGGACAAGCCAGAGTGAAAGACCAAGCCACACGCACACACACGGAGCTGTTTTCTGTATTATACTACCTGAATGGACTACTAGTTTCCTTAAATGAGCATCACGACGGGGTCGTCGCCGTCGCGCACATACATGAGCTTGTTGTCGACCTCCAGCTGCAGTAGCACGTCCTCGAGCTGCTTCCGGCTCACGCGCGCGGCCTTGTGGCCCCCGCGAGCGCCGCCACTGCGCAGCTGGTTCAGATGGGCCAGCACGGCCGTCAGCGAGAAGCTCTGGTCGTCTCCGCCCTCGCCCGACTCGCTCATCTCGCCGAGCGTACGCGTCACATCGTCAACCAGCTCGTCCGCACTGTGGCATCATAAATGAAAACAAAACCATCGTCAGAATCAACTCCATTGTAGACTGGGGAGATTTCCAATCGGCACCGCACCTGAACGAGTCACGCGATCGTTTCCTGGACGGGGAGTCGGTCACCGTCTTCAGCAGCGCCGCGTCCATGTCTTCGGTTTCCTGGGTAGGGTCCTCGTACACAGAGGTTTCGGGCATCGCTTCGTCGACGGCCACAGGGTCCACAGGGGCAGCGGGTGGCGCGGACGACGGGTGGGCCTCCGCGGTGTCGTGATACAGAGCGAAGCTCATGAGGCCCATAGCGCGCTCGGCGTCCACGACGTCGATACTCTTACTCAGGCGCGCCTTGGCATGAGCCGACGCCAGACGGATGAGCGTCTCCAGACTACGCGCCGTTACGGGCAGCGTACGCGCGGTCTGCTGAGAGCGCAGCTCCGCGTATCCTTCCGCAATGAGATCGATCGCTTTGTCCGTGAGCACGGGTTGGAAACGGGTCTTTGCGTAGTAGATGAACTTCTTGAGGAAATCGAGCGTCAGGATGCCGTGACCGTTTCCGCCTGACGACTGGTACCCGCCGTGGAGTAGTGGATCGTACTTCTGGAAAATCGAGTCGTTGCTATCGCCGTCGTTGCGGGCATCGCTGAGCAGCGCCATGTGGTCGGTGGAGCTCACTTCAAACGACAGCGGCGTGCCCTCCTGACCAGGCTTAGTGTATCGGTGCATACGCAGCACGTGGTCCGAGATGTTGCGATCAGCTCCACGGTCGAGCTTGTCCAGTACGACGAACAGCAAGTCGAAACGCGAAAGAAGCGAATCCGGCAAGCCGATGTTCTCCTGCGGCTTCTTGTTCTTGTTGTACTGGCCGTACACAGGGTTAGCAGCGGCGAGCACACTACACCGCGCGTTCAAGGTCGCGTGGATGCCAGCCTTGGCGATCGTCACGGTTTGCTGTTCCATGACTTCGTGGATCGCCACACGATCGGCCTCACTAAAATGCACTCACAAAACTGCGTCAGATCACCGGTTGACGTTTGTCACGAGGAAAGCGGGAGTCGCGATCGCACCTCATCTTATCAAACTCATCGATACACACAATACCACGATCAGCGAGTACCATGGCACCAGCTTCCAGTCGACGCTCTTTGGTTTCGGGATCCAACGTCACAGCAGCCGTAAGACCGACACCGGACGAGCCTCGACCGGTCGTATTGACTGCCAGGGGGGCGATGGTGCGAACAAAACGAAGCAACTGCGACTTGGCGGTCGACGGGTCGCCCACCATGAGTACGTTCACGTCACCACGCAAGTGTGTGCCGTTGTCGAGGTTTTTCTCCACACCTCCGAGTAGCTGAAGCAGGAGTGCCTGAGTGGAAAACAGCAAACCTCAGTATCTGGATTCTCGCGCGCTCCCCGACCGAAATGGGTCTTACCTCCTTGATTTCCTTGTGGCCGTAGATCGACGGCGCGATGGAACGCGAGAGGATATCGAAGGCGTCCTCCCGCTTGGCGAATTCACGCACGTTCAGCAGGTCCTCGGTGGACATGACAATGCCGTTGACTTCTTTGCCCAGCAGCTGCACGTTGTCGGCGATGAGCACCGTGCGGAAGACCGCAGTGGATTGCGCGGCAGACTTGCCGCTCAGCGGACGGTAGATACCAACGATGCGCACTCGGTCGCCCGGCTTACACTTGTCGACGAGGTCGTTCTCGACGATGACGTCGCACGAGCGCGGGAGCTGGCCGAGCGGCGCCGTCTCGGGGGTTTCTTGCATGCTCAGCATCTGGTAGTCTTTGTACTGGCAGAGCCCAAACTCGGTCTCGAGCAGATTGCCGTTCTCGTCGCGCGTCGGGTACACGCTGGACGTGGGTGCGCCGTCGAGCGACGTGTGGTCGCGGTACTCGCGCGAAAGCATGGCGTTGGTCTCCTTACAGTAGTGCACCGAGCGCACGACCTTGGGGCGCACGGCCGAGCACTTGGTGATGATGCCGTGCACGCACACGAGCTGGCACAGGTAGTTGGCGAGCAGCCCGCGGGGCGTGACGTTGTGGTGCCCAAAGTCGCCCTGAAAGCCCACGTGGAACTGCATGTCCTTGGTCGACTCCTGCTCCTTGCTGCCGTACAGGCTGTCGTAGTTGAACACGAGCTGAGCATACCACACCCACAACACGCATTAGTCGTTTGGCGTCGCTTTCCGCCCCACGTAAAATCGCCCTACGTCTTTGATCGCGGCCTCAAAGGGCGGCACAAACTCCATGGGCTGGCGCAGCAGCCGGTTCACAATGTTGTCGGGCGCGCCGGCGCCGCTCTGGCCCGTGAACGAGCTGTCGTACTCGCGCAGGTCGTTCAGGTCCACGACGAGGCGGCGACCCTTCTGGTTCATCATCGTACGGATCTTCTCGGCATAGTTGCCAAAGCCATCCTGGATATAGAGAGAGAGAGAGTGAGGGAGTCGCCATGGCGGGTCGGTCGCGAGTTTCCAGTTAGTCCCGCACCTCGTTCTCGAGAAACTCCTGGAAGTAGTTTTTGTGCCGACGGAAGGCCTCGTCCGCCGCGTCCTGCTGCAGCTCCATCGCGTCCGTACGGAAGGGGGCGTCTAAACTGCCTGTTAGACCCGCGAGCGTCTGACTGCCTGGGCGCGTCGGGAATATGCCGCTGGGCCTTGCCGCGCTTTCCAGCACACGGCGGGCGGGAGGGAGGTCGGGAAAAACCCACGGCGGGGTTTAAATTCACAAAAACCCAAAATGCGTTAGCCCCCGGGAGAGGCGAGGAAGACACGCCACAGTCAAGTCGTTTTCTTTTCACAAATTTAGAGTCTTTTGGAATTCAAAACCGGCACAGCTGCCCCACGAGATTCGCGCGCTTCCGAGCCGAACAATGTTTTAAACAAGTTAGGCTGTTTTCAACATATACAACTGTAGTTCACTCTAAAATCAGTACAGATGCGAGTGGGATTCAAAATGGGTACACTTGTCAGATCCTCCTGTTACATGAGCGCGCACACTTGGGATGTCGCGTGCAGCACGTGCTTCTTGACGAACAGGTAGTTGTGTGGTCGTTCGGCGAGCAACGCGTCCTTCTCGCGCTGCAGGCGAGCGATCTCTTGCCGTAGGTGGAGCCGCTCTTCGTCGCCCACTCGCGCCATGCGCTCGAGGTCGCTGTTGATCGCCACGAGCTCGGCCACTTCAGCGCGATGCCGCTTGACAGTGCTGCAGATCCAGAGCACGAGCTTGGTGTTGCCACGAAGTGACTCGGGGATGTCTTCGAGGTCGTTCTCGTCGCATACGACGTCGGTCAGCAGCGGGCAGTCGCACAGCGTGTGGGGCAGCGCCGTGAGCTTGTTGTGGCGCACGTTGAGCAGGCGTAGCTCCTGGAGGCGGCCCAATTCCGCCGGCAGCGCAGTCAACTCGTTGTAGGATACATCCAACACTTCGAGGCGCTCGCAGTACTGGATCTGTGGTGGGATCTCCCTTAGCCGGTTGTGGTGGAGCTCGATCTTGCGAAGTTGGATGCAATTGGCGATTTGCTTGGGCACGGCCGAGATCCGGTTGTTTGAGAGTAGCAGCTCGCGCAGCAACACAAGATTGCCGACCTCTCCAGGTAAGTGCACCAGCTGATTCCGCGACGCATTCAGCACGAGCAGCGAGTCGCCAAACTCCCACACGATCTCATCGAGCGTCACCCAGTGCTTGTCCGCGAGATCTAGCACGCCATTCGCGTCGGGGCGGAGCGACTCGTCGTTGAGGAAATCTTCCATAGAGTTTGACGACGATAGAGCGCAGCGATGGTGGTAGTGCGAAGTGGTCACACTTCAAGCCTCCCGTTGTCTGGCAAGCGTTTTTAGCCTTGGCGATTCATATGCTATCAATACCACCAATGACGCAGGTCACAACTCTCCACACATCGTCATGCCAGAACTGTTTTTTGTATAAATCTAATACAAAGATCACTCAGTGCTTCTCACTGTTCTCCTCTTTCTCCTCCTCCTCATCCTCGGGGGTCGGTTCCTGGACCGCGAGTTCCACGCGCACTCGGTGCCACGCGTTGTTGAGCACGCCACGCATGTTCCAGATCGGAGCGATCGTGTCCGGCTGCACGTTGTAGGACGCGTCCACCGCCTTGCACGACACATCGAGGCTCTTTGTGCCCGGCGGAACTTCAACGTCAAGCTCCCACGGCGTCCACGCCCATGCACGGTTGTACTTTTGGCGACGACCCGACTCGTGGAGTTGTGCGGGGGTCCACGTCTGACCACCGTCAGTCGAAACATCCACACGGATGATGTTGCGTCCACCACCGCTCCACGCGTAACCCTTGATTGTAATAATCGTCGAATCGGATGCGTCTTCGATTGCGTATACCGCTCCATTCTTGGGCTCGGTGATCGCTGACTGTACAGGGAGCTCCTGGATCGACTCACCCGCAAACTTCCAGTAGTCCTCGCGCGTATAGTCAACGTTGGGTGGGAATCCCTTATAGTCACGCTGCTGCCAAAAGCTGGGGCTCTCGTCGGAAGAAAGCACAATCTTGTGAACAAATTTGACATTCCGTGCACCGACGGTACCCGGGACGATCACCCGCAGTGGATACCCGTGGTCACGTGGAATGGGCTCTCCATTCATCTCGAACGCGAGCAGCACATCCTTGCGCGGATCCAGCGCTGTGCCGATTGGAATCGACGCGCCGTAGCACTTTCCTTCCGTGTCCACGTCAAGCCCCTCGAACTGGACGTGTTGAATGATGGCGTTGCAGTCATCGCAGTTCTCAATGTTCTCCGCGACTTCACAGTCGTGGCCCTCACGGCAGTCTTCTTCTTCAATGCCGATGCTGGCGAGCACGTCGGCGAGCTTAACGCCAGTCCAGTTGGCGGTCGAGAGAGCCGTGGTATCCCAACTGAGACCGTTCACCTGCTTCACACCGGACATCTCGGCACGGCGGTTACCCGCGCACTGAATCGTTGTCGCAATCGTGTGGTGCTTGAACTTGGTCTTGAGATCATCGACCGTCAGCTCAATCGTCTTGCCTACAATAACAAATCGAACTGTGAGCACCAAACTTCAAGAGCTGTCCTTTGGAGTTGACATAATCGCACCGTTCTTGAGCCCGAGTCCTTCGATCTTGAGCGTGTAGTTGTCGATATTAACGTCTGGCACGGGCAGGTGGTTGCGCACGAAGAACAATTCGTTTGGCGTAATGAACGACTCCATGAGCAGCTCCGGCGGCGGCTCGGCGTTGAACGGCATACTCGAGTTGATCTTGAGCGCCGGGTGGCGCGTCGGGTCCCGGCTGTACGGTCCATCACCATACCGTTCTTTGCGCAGCTTCTCGAGCGCTTCGACATCCTCTTCCTTGAGGTTACCGATCCGCAATCCTTCCAAGATCTTGTGGACGTCGCCGTGGTTGTGGGCCGCGTACAGCTGCCAGAACGGCTCAATCGACTTGCCGGCCGCGAGCAGGATCTTCGTGCCGCCGGGGTGAGACACGATGAACTGCGTGATGTCGTACACGCCGTGGCGGTAGACGACCCAGATGCCGTTCTTCTTGGCGCCCGTGTGCTCCTGCACTTCCTGGAGCGAGTACGTCGGCAGCGTCGCGTCGCGATCCCCGGGCACGCGCGCCTCGGGGGCCGGTGCCTCTTCCTGGAAGGCCAACGCGGCCGCCGTCGTGGCCGTGAGCGCGGCAACGGCGACACTCGCAGCCGCGACGAGCGCGCCGACGCCACGCGCGTGGGGCCTCCACGTCGAGGAGGAGAAGGAGGAGGTGGA
>JAADVT010000671.1:0-18228 GCA_023335895.1 Pythium rishiriense
ACGCTTGACTCTCTCACACGTAATGCACACACACCGCCGGCGGCAACACCTCCGCCGTGTGCCTCTGGACGTTTGGATCTCCCCACACCAGTTTCCTGGCTCACGTCTTGCGTTTTTTGCGCATCGATACCTTCGTGCAACCTCCTGAACCTCAAGGTTTTGAGGTTGGTCCTGTCGAGTCGACACACTTACCTTCGCGCAACCTTGTTTGTAAAACTGTTTACATGAACCTGTCATCAGGCTTGAAGTTGGGGCCGAAAAAGCCCGAAGCATTCGCCATCTCTCGGCCCAGCGACCAAGCGCCTCTCTCGGTTTCTCTCCTCCATCCTTCCTCGTGACCAATGGACGCCGCTGCGATCGCGCGTGTGTTCAAGTCGGATGCCGTGGCCGGCCGTGTGGCGCTCGTGACGGGCGGCGGCTCGGGCATCTGCCAGGAGATCGCGATCAAGCTGGCCGAGTACGGCGCCAAGGTCGCGGTCATGGGCCGCCGTGAGAACATGCTCCAGCAGACGGTGGATATTATCAAGTCCAAGGGCGGTGAGGCGATCCACGTGACCGGCGACGTGCGCTCCGAGAAGGACGCCGCCGCGGCCGTGGCCAAGGTCGTGGCGACCTTTGGCAAGCTCGACGTGCTCGTGAACGGCGCCGCGGGCAACTTTTTGGCGCTCGCGGAAAAGCTCTCGACCAACGCGTTCCGCACGGTCATGGAGATCGACACGATCGGCACGTTCAACATGTGCCGCAACGCCTTCGAGGCGCTCAAGCAGAGCGGCGACGCGTGTATCATCAACATCACGGCGACGCTGCAGCTGCCGGCGACGTGGTACCAGGTCCACGCCTCGGCGGCCAAGGCCGCGGTGGACAGCGTCACGCGCACGCTTGCGCTCGAGTGGGGCACGTACGGCATCCGTGTGAACGGCGTCGCGCCTGGCCCGATCGCCGAGACTACTGGGACGCAGAAGCTCTCGGGTGACGTGAGCCCGGAACAGATCGAAGAGTTTCTCAAGAGCGGCATCCCCATCGGCCGCCCCGGCTACAAGACGGACATTGCGTCGGCCGTGCTCTTCCTCGTATCGCCGGCTGCGTCGTTCGTCTCAGGCGACACGTTCATCGTCGACGGCGCCAACTACCTGTACAAGCCGCCGGTCATGGACCGCGAGACGCTCACGGGCTGGTCCAAGCAGATGGAGAAGAAGTCGCGCACGACGCCCAAGGCCAAGTTGTAAGAAGACACGTGACGTATACGAAAATACGATGCATTGGCAATATACGATCTGTTGCCTTGTTTCAGCCATGTGATACCTAATATGAAAGGATGGAACCAGCGGTGGCGTTTATGCGGAAGGTGTCGTGGCGTTCGCGGTCGCAGTCGGCACCGGAAGCGGCGTGTCCGGCACGGAAGGCTTGAAGGTGCTGTTCATCGGGCGGCCCGTGTGCTGGCCGCCCAAGAACGTCGGCACAGACTCGATCGGGATGCCATGGGACTGGAAAATCTGGAGGACTTTGTCGCTCTCCTTGAGCACCTGGATTTTCTCGCGGGTCTCTGGGTCGACGAGGTGCGAGATCATCTTCCACACACCTGCGAAAATCATCGGTGCGTTCACGAGGTACAGTCGATGCAGCGTCTCCGGGTAGTAGAGTTGGCCGAGGTCAAAGATGGGCTGCAAGAACAACAAACTCATGACTACCCAACTCCAAACAAACTATCGGTGGAGACGAGCGACTCACCTTGAGGTAGTTGACAACCGAGCGCGAGGCGTGCTTCATACCGAGACCCTTGAGGTCGACGATGCAAATGTGCTTGTACACGCGGCGGTCGAGCCGCTTGGAGATCGCGGCCTTCTCCCACTGGATGCGCTCCATGTACTGCATGCGGTGAGGGAGGACCTGGTCCATCTGGCTGAACTCCTTCTGGAAGCCATCGAGGTTGATCTCACAGACGCGATCCACGGCGATCAAGTGGCCTTCGTTGTCCTCACCGTACATCATACCGGGCCAGTACTCATAAAACATCTTGCACCGATCAAGCTCACGAGTGAGCACCGTGTCGGCGTCCATAGACTTGCGCCACTCGACGATACGTTTGGCCTCGGCCACGGTCTGCTGCATGCGGTTCTTTTTGTTGTTGCGGAACGCGCGTGCGACGCGCACGTAGAAGTCCTCGGTACAGGCATCGCCAAACTCGGCTTTGACGGCGTCGTAGAACTGCTGATCTTCGTTGCTGATGGGCTGCGCCTCGTCGTTGAGTTGGGTCGCCATTGTAGAGAAGCGAGAACAAAGGAAGGAGGAGTCCTCTTGAGCCGACTGAAAAGCCAGAATGCGGATTGGGAGGCGACGGATGGCGTCACATATCGGACAAGGGCCTCGAGACCAAGGTGTCAGCTACGATGCCCGGCACACAAGCGCGTCCCCGGTGTCTCATCCTCAGAAGCTCGAATGGGTAGGTACTCGAAGTCCAAAGAGTAAGCTGCCGTGGACGCTGTGGGAGGCCAGTCTTTTGCTGCCTCGGAATAGGTCGTGGCGACCGCTCGATGCCATTTTTAGCTAGAAAGGCAGCAAGCATCCTCTCCATCTGATTGGTTCTTAGTCGCCGGACGCCACGGTGATTGGCTCGATCAGCCGTTCGGCAGCGCCGGCCCGCGATCTTCATGGGGATCCCTATAGTCGAATGATGCATAGTGGCTGTCGCCTGCATTCCCAAGCCAATCACAGAAGTGATGACACACAGTCATAAAGGAAGGGAGCATCTCTGTTGTTCCTGTATTGAAGCCGCGCATCGTAGCCTCGTCTGGGGCCAACGGAGACGCCCGCTCAACCAACTGCGTCTTCGTTTCGTTCTGTCTATACTTCTGCCTACAGACGCGTGATCTCCCAGTCCTCGACCGTGCGCTCGAGCGCGTCCTCGGGGGCCGTATCGAACGGGCCGGTCTCTGCAAGAGGCAATCATTCGAGCAGGTGAGAATCTTATCAGGATGAGCAGGTAATGTCAACCACCAGTGAACGGACCTGTTCGTCGCGGCGTGTGGCGCTCCTTGAGCACGTCCGGCTTGGGGATGATCGTGCCGGTCTTCTTGGACACGCGGACCTTCTCGCCGACGTCCGTGAAGCGGATCGCAACGCGCGTGGGCTTGCCCACCGACGGGTCCACGAGGTTCACGTTGCTGTAGTGGATCGGTCCCGGCGCGAGGTACGAACGGCCGGCCGCCGCGGGCGTCGACTTGACGTAGCGGTTGTGCTATGCATCATGATACACCACGTCAGCGCGCCATGCAATCGCCCATTTTCGACTACAGTCGCGGGACGCACCATGTTGATGTTCTCCACGACGACCTTGTTCTTGTCGCGGATCACCTGCACGACCTGGCCCTGCTTGCCCTTGTGCGGGCCATTGATGATCTCGACCTGTTACATCCCACGTCAACTCCTGGCCTACAAACAACGGCGAGGCACGACAAAAACCCAAACGCACCAGGTCACCGCGGAAGATGTGCCAGTTCTTGATCAGCTCGATGGCCTTGGTCTTTCGTCGCGGGCCCTGGAGGAACGCCAGCGGGATGCGCGCAGCCATGGTGCTCACTCGGCTCGTCGGCTCAATTCGCGTGGCGACCACGGGCAGCCACAACCTGGTTGCCTCCAGCGCTCACCAACAAAACAGCACCGGTCCGATTGCACCTCAAAACCTCACGTGACCACGAAAAGGTACTGGAGCCACCCCATACAGAGCGCTCTTTGTGTCTCCTATCAGTAGATTTGGATGAGACCTCCTCAATAGAGGGCTCTCCGGAACGGGTGGGTTTTGGGGGCTGTTTTTGTTGGTGGGTTGGGAGCATATGGGTTGAAACGGAACCCGGGACCAACCCGCGTGCTGGGATCGGAGAGCCACCAGAACCTTCGCCCCGTGCGTGTGAGGGAAACTCGGAACGAGACGAAGTGAACGCAACAAGCACGAAGATGGCGGACCTGGCTGTGAAGGAGCCGGTCGTGGAGAGCGAGGGCGTGGCGCCGCCGCCGGCGCCCGAGGATGTGGCCGCGATGTTCGACCTGTCCAAGAAGAAGAAGAAGAAGAAGGTCAAGAAGGACAAGAAGGAGGGCGATGACGAGGACGCCGAGGCCGGAGAGGCTGGCGAGGATGCCCCCGCGGCGGCCGTCGTGGCCGGCGCCACGGGCGTGCTCGTGCAGGACGCCGCGACCTACTCGTACAAGGACGAGCTGCTCGCGCGCATCATGTCCAAGCTCCACGAGAACAACCCGGAGCTCTCGGACCGCAAGCGCCACACCATGAAGCCCCCGCAGGTCATGCGAGGTACGCACTGGGAAAAAACATGGGTTGAGTCTGGCGAATGGAATTTTGACGTACGATGTGATGTGGCTTACTACAGTGGGTACGAAGAAGACGCTGTGGGTCAACTTCCCGGAGATCTGTCAGATGATGAACCGTAACCCGGAGCACGTGCTCCAGTTCACGCTCGCCGAACTCGGTACCGAAGGCTCCATCGACGGTAGCCAGCGCCTCGTGATCCGTGGTCGTTTCGTGCCCAAGTACATCGAGTCGCTGCTCCGTAAGTACATTACGGAGTACGTGACGTGCCAGATGTGCCGCTCGCCGAACACGACGCTCACGCGCGACAGCGTCAGCAGATTATACTTTGTGCACTGCCAAGAGTGCGGCTCGTCGCGATCGGTGTCGGCCATTCGTACGGGTTTCCACGCTGCTACGCGCGCTGACCGTAGAGCGGCTCGTAAGTAAGCGTCGAGGTCACTCTCCTTCCCAAGAAGGAGCCGGTCCTCGCGTGGAACTCGCAGCAGGCAACTTAGTAGATTTTCAAGAGAGAAGAGACAATGTGTACGCGGCATGGCCGTTCTGCTTCCTCCCTACCTCGTCGGTGGAGAGAAGTGAGGATAAGGAAGGAGGGTGCGGCGGCTTCTGTTGGCGGTATCCCGGTGACAATAAATACAGAAAAGAAAAAAACACACACACAAACAACAGACGAACTGAGGTGGTGTCATGGGATTCCAAGTCGAGGTCTATTGATGGTGTGTGAATGATCTGCCGGCGGCTTTATGCTCGCTTTTGCTTCTTGCTGCCATTTGTAGCTCCACTGGGAGCAGCGCTTCGCTTGACGGCGCCCGCGCCACCTTTACGTGAGATCGTGATGTGTCGCTCGAGCCCTTCGCCCACACTCACGTGGTTCAGTCCAAGACGCTCGGCGCAGTCATGGGCAAGCAGGCGCTCAAAACCGTTGAGGTTCGGGTCCAAGTGGAGCACCTCAGTGTTGTCACTCTCAGCGTAGGCCTCGATAGTCTTGACGAGCGAGTGCGAGCTGCCGGCTGAGATGCCAACCTTTCCGTTCTGTGCGGGTGCCACGGTGCGAGGGGCACGTGCCACAGGCGTGGGAGGCGCCTTGGCTACGACACGCTGTTGTTTGGACGGCGGCGGCACATCTTCGTCGGAGTCAGAGTCAGAGGACGACTCCGAGGACACGGAAGCCTTGCGCTTCGGCGTAGGAGCGCTGACCTTGGGCTTGGGATCGTCGTCATCCGATTCCGACTCGGAAGACAACTCTGTCATCGATGGCGGCATTTTCGATGCGGGCGTCGCGTTGGTGGGTGACAAGACGGGTCGTTCATCTTCGAAGTCATCGTCGTCGCTGTCTTCGCTTGATTCCGAGCTAAGAGCCTCTGGACGCGTAGTGGCCTTGACCGGAGACAAGATCTTTTGCTTGACGGCCACGACCGCGGCCTTGAGAATCGACTGCTTGACCTCTTCGACGCTATCGTCATCGTCCGCAGTGTCTGCTTCGTCATTGTCGTCGTCTGACGACTCGGATTCGCTCGAGAGCTCGTACTTGGGCACACTCTCCACGTAACCCGTGGCTGCTGAGGTAGCGGCGCGCATCGCCGCCGCCGCAGGTGATTCCTGCTCGACCTCATCCTCACTCTCCGAACTGGAATCGTCCATAGGTGTGGCTTCAGCTTGAAGCTGCTGCTGAGGCTCGTCGTCCTCTTCCTCCTCCTCATCCGACGAGTCCGACTCACTTGGCAGGTCGTACTGCGGCACGCTGTCGATGTAGCCCGTGACAGGAGTGGGTGTCAACGCCGTTTCCGCTTTGGCACTCTTCTTCGGCTTGTCGTTGGTCTTCTTCTGGATGGCCGGTGCCGGCACATCCTCAAACGGAGTGCGTACGTGGCCGCGTAGACTCTTAAACTGGTGAACCGACGCATCGCACGAGGCACAGTATGGCACACCACAGTCCGCACACTCAACACTCGCCGACTCCTTCTCACACTCACCACAGGTGGGACGCGTGGGCAGCGCCGGCAGTGGCTCCTGTGTGTGGGACCGCATGACCTTGGGGCGGTGCACGAGCGTCTTGCACTCGTCGCAGTACAAGGCGTCGTCACAGCCGCCACAGATCCACGACGCCACGCCGGGCTTCTCACACTCGATACAGGTGCGGTCGCCCACAGTAGGTGTCACTGGTGTCGTCACCACAGCGGTGGCCTTGGTCTTCTTCGCAGGCTTCGTCTTTGCCACAATCGACGGCTTCGCGGCCACGACTGGAGTCTTGGCGCCCACGGCAGGAACTGCCGCTGCAACGGGCGCGGCTGCCGCCGGCTTGGTCTCGTGGAGGTACGCGCACTGGTCGCCGCGCGCGCATCGGCCCGCGGCAAAGTACGAGCACATCGTGGGCTTGCTCGCGGGCGGCGGCTGCGGGCGGTCCGTGTGGAGGAACGCGCACTCGTCGCCCTTGGTACAGCGCCCCGCGAGGAAAAAAGAGCACGGCGCCGGGATGCTCGCGGGCGGCGGTGGCGGCAGCGCGCCGGCGCCCAGCACGTGCGCGAAGCGGCACTTGTCGGCGTGGACGCAGTTGCCCTTGGCAAAGTTGCGGCAGATCGAGGCTTTGGGGATGCCACTAATGTCGTCACCACTGGTCTCTGCGGAAGACGCCACGGGCTTGGTCTTCTTGGTGGTCGTGGTCGCGGCTGTCGTCGCGATGGGCGGCGGCACACTGCCGGCCTCGGGCGCGCCGTGCCAATACTTGCACTGGTCGCCTTTGCGGCACTTGCCCTCGAGGAAGCCGCGGCACGGGCGCGTGGTCTTGGTGAACGTGCGCACGTGCTGCGCCGCGATGCGCTGGCCTTGCACGACCGCGCCGTTGAGCGCAGCGGCCGCGCGCTGCGCCGCGCGGGTCGACGCGAACACGACGTGCGCACCGCCGAGCCCGTCGAGCTTGACGCGCAGCAGCTTGCCGTGTGCGCCGACGGTCGTGGTCAGCGTGGCCTCGTCCACGGACGGCGCGAGCCCCTTGAGCGCGACCGCGGTCTCCTTTGGGTCCGCCGGTGGGGTCTTGGCGGCGTCAGCCATGGGTCGTCAGTCGTCAGTCGCCGAGGAGATAGATCAATATTGCGCTCTTTGTTGGTGAACCAACCGAATGGTGCCAATGGACATCAACTATAATATAGCAAAGGAAACATATGCTACAACGCAGGTTTTGCAGCGCGGCCATGTTGGCGAAGCGGCAACATCGAAGTTTGTGGGGGAACGAGGATGGCGAGGCGGCGAGCGAGTAGTAACGGCGCGAGCGACCGACCCACAGCGGCGCAGGACGCCACAGAAGAGGACCAAGCACCCACGTCCACAGCAGAGCGAACAGAGGAGACTAATGGCGTGCCCAGCCCGCTGAGAGCGACGGAGGCCGAGCCTCCACAACCACAGCCCGTGGCCTCCACAACTGAAGAGGAGGGCGCCACCTCGCGGAGTGCAAACGGCGGAGGCATCGCCGATAGCGATTCGAGCGACGAAGTGAGCGAGGACTCGGAGATCGGCGTCAACGGCGATGGCGGTGACGCGGGGCCGGATGCCGACGAGTCCGAGGACGACGACAGCGAGTCCGAGGAGGAGATTCTTGTGGTGCTGGAGCTCGCCGACTTCAAGAACCACCCGATCTTGGACGACTACAAATCGATTACCATTGAGGTAAGCGCTATGATGTACGGGCAGCGTCGGGTGAGATGTTTGTGGACTTATCTTGCGTGAGGCATTGTGGCCACTGTGTAGGGTATAGACACACCCAAGCCGACACTCCATATCGGCGAGTACTCGCTCCACGGGCAGTTGGAAGAGACCGTGGGCACTCACTACTTTTACGACACGAAGAACCGCACGGAAGACAACGAGTACCAGTTTGTTGGCCAGACCACCAAGAAGATCAAGTTCACGATCGCACCACCTGAGGAATACTAAGCACACCATATCACAGCACATTTCACCACACGTAGCCGAATCCGAGTAGTCTTTCACAAATTCAATTCCCGCACGGTTTAACACCTCCACACGCACACGGCGACTCCTCTCTGGACTGCCGCACTGAGGTGGGCAAGCCGATGAAAGGAGTGTCGTGCCATGCAGGGGCGGATGGTCAGTGTAGTCAGGCCGCTTCTTTCCCGCTCCTTAACGGTAGAGCTGCTCGACCGCCAGGTTGTGCGCGATCTCAAACTCCCACTTGTCACCGTTCGCGAGCAGCTTGGCCTTGTCGTACAGCAGCTCCTCGTGGGTCTCCGTGGCGAACTCAAAGTTCGGGCCTTCGACAATGGCGTCGACCGGGCACGCCTCCTGGCAGAAACCACAGTAGATGCACTTGGTCATATCAATATCGTAGCGGGTGGTACGACGGCTGCCGTCCGCACGCGGCTCCTGCATTTTGTGAAAGAGGAGGGGGAAACGCTCGGTCAGTTATCATGTTGTGAAGGGCTCCCGAGGATCATGATCGGCACTACGTACGGCCTCAATCGTGATGGCCTGGGCAGGGCAGATGGCTTCGCACAGCTTACAGGCGATGCAACTACAAGGAAACATACACACATGAGTTATTGCGTTCTTGATCCTGTCGACAAAGATCCCATAGTCAAGGACTTTCGCGTACCGCTCCTCGCCGCTCGGGTAGCGACGCAGCGCGTGCTCGCCACGGAAGCGCGGGCTCAGCGATCCCTTCTCGAACGGGTAGTTGATCGTGGCCTTCTTCTCGAGGTGGATCTCCCACGCGAGCCAGGTCGCGCGGAAGACGTCGCTGAGGAAGAACATGTTGGCGGCCTTCTCGACGAGCTCGTTCACCGTCGGCTTGCGCTGCTCGTCCTGGACGGCCTTCTCGACGCCGGCGGGCGTCGTGAACGCGCGCACGGCGAGCGCGTTGGACACGGCCGGACGCGCGACGGTCTTGGCGGCAGCGGCCGCCGAGCGGCGCATGACGACGCTCATGGTGACGGCGATCCCTTTTGTTGCTAAGCGGCGGGCAGCTCCAGCGATGCTCCCCTCGGGCCGTCCGTAACCTCACATGGACCAGAGAACCACACGGGCCGGCCCGTTTGGCAACTGGACCACCGAACTGACGAAAAACCCATTCGACCCGGATTTTCAGACGAAAAACCGGTGAAGCGACGGTTTGGATGAACGCGAACTTAAGGAGAACCGGTTTTAAGTCGAGACGTCCCGCCGCCCATGGGGAATCGTGAGGAGACATCCGCTGGTGGTTGGAGCGCTCCATTGGTCTGGTGATCCCAAACAGTGCTAGTGTGTGTCGCCGTGTAGTAGGAATCGGAGAGACCACCATGGCCGCCAACGACAGCGCCTTCGCGCTCTGCAAGGTACGCATGCGAGTCGTGTCGTATGAGATATGCGCGCGTGCTGACATGCCCTGCTATGGCGACGAGTAGATCCGCCAGTCGATCAGTCTGCTGCCATGCCACATCGGCGAGTCCCGCGTGGGCATCGACCAGGAGATGACGGCGCAGCTCATGCAGTACTCGGAGAAGCTCCAGGGTGTGATCCTCTCCTTCAGCAACGTCAAGCTCGAGCGCCCGGTTGGCGCGATCATGAACGAGCAGCCGTACATCCACTGCAAGGTGCTCGCCGACGCGCTCGTGTTCCGCCCGCGCGAGGGCATGACGCTCGAGGGCGTCGTCAACAAGATCGGCAGCAACCACATCGGTATGCTGTTCGCTGGTGTGTTCAACGGATCGGTCGCGGCCTCCGAATTGCCCAAGGGCTACGTGCACAACTATGCCCAGGACGCATGGTACGGAGACAGAGCAATGTGGCCCCATGAGTCTGCCAGAGTTGTTTTACTCACCCGCTTGCTTGTACGTGTTGTAGGAATGGCGCGGATGGCTCCTCCATCGCAGTGAACGACACGGTCGAGGTTAAGGTCTCTCGGGTCCACGTGGCTGGCGGTATGATCGCCATCGAGGCATCGATGCGACACACGAAGAAGCCGCTTCGCCGCAAGTCGATCGAATCGACTACTGATGCTGTGCCGGTGGAGGTGAAGAAGAGCAAGAAAGACAAGAAGCACAAAGAAGCCAAGCGCTCAGAACCTGTGGAGGTGGAGGAGGAGGCCGAGGCACCTCCGACCCCGGTTGTGATGAAGAAGCGAAAGAAGGACCGTGCCGAGAAGGCGGTCGTGAAGGAGGAACCAGTAGATGAACCCGTGGAAGTGCCCAAGAAGAAGAAATCGAAGAAGAACAAGAAGGAATAGATATCGACCCCATAGACCTTACGATGCATATTCTCAACCCAAGGATTCGAGCCATGTGAACACTGTGATGTTTGGTGCATGAGCGGCCTCGTGTGGTTAAATACTCTCTCACTCGTAGCGCACGCGGTCTTGCAATGCCTCCGGGATAGCGCGGAGCGGCTGCTTCAGGTCCCAGAGGCTCCAGTTGGGCGACTGCTGAGCCTTGTGCCACTTGAAATCGTTGACTTTGGACCAGAGCCCATTGTCGCGCTGGAGACCACTGCGCTTCAGCAGATCGTCGAGTCCCGCGTAGCTGAGCCTGTATGCACCGAAGCGCAGCTGGTGGCAGTCTTCAATGATCGGATGGCTCGCAATTCGCAAGAAAAAGTTTGTTGATGAGCTCAGGTGGACACGCAGCTGACGACACGCGACGAAAAAGTCGCATTGCTGGCAATGCTCTAGCCAGAGGCTGCCGTAGACCGGGCCGGCATAGAGAACACAATTCTTGAGCGCGTCGCCGCGGATCGCCGAGGTCTCAACTGAAACAAAAATCGTGCAGTTCGTGAGCCGGGAAAAATTGAGATCACGCCGACGCGTGGTGCCTCCGTCGCTGTCGTCCTCGGCGAACGTCGACTCGTCGATGATAATCACTTCGTTCTGTCGGTCGGCAAAAACAAGCTCGTCTTCGTTGACATACGAGAACGATTTGTCGCTGTGGTGTGCAGTCGTGTTATCGCTGCTTTGGTTGTCGTTCGCAGACTGGGCTGGCGCAGATGTGTCTTCGACTTTCTTGGTGCGTGCTTTAAACGTAAACTTCTTGCGCGGGGCAAACGTCGTGCGCGTGGTCTCAATCAATTCCAATAGCTTGGCGACGATGGTCTGCGACTGGCGAATGTCATACGGCGACAAGTACAACGACGCTGCAGTTGCGGCGTCTTCACGCATCTCGTTGATGCGCAGCACTTGGTCATCCAGCCGGATCGCCTGCGAGGGCTCCACTGGCACGGGTTGTTTCTTCTGGTCGATAAACAGGTTCACCTGGCGGCGCACGCGCTCTTCGTGCTCGAGAAATCGCTTCCAAAAGGACTGGACGAGCTCGTCTGCGCTCTGCTCCATGTAGTCGGCGCGGCCGGCGCGCTCGAGGCGGCGCTTCTCGTCGAGCTGCTTGCGGAGCTGCTCGGTCGCGCGCACAATGCTCTCGCTCTGGGTCTCCGCCTGCGGGATGTCGCCCTGCGTCGTGAGCTTCTCGCGGCGCACGAACGCGCCGTGGAGCGGCTCGCACTCAAAGTACCGCGTGCCGTCGTACGCGCCGTCGTTCTTGCCGAGCGGCTTGTCCAGGCGCACGCCGATCCACTCGCCGTCGGGGAGTCCTCGCACGGCGCCGATGTACATGATGTCGCCAAAGCGGCGCAGGCTCGCGCGGAGGCCCGTTCCGGTGGAGAGAAGTTCGCAGCGCATGCCCACACGCAGGTCCATGGAGGCGGAGGCCGCGCCCGAGTGGCCAAGCGTCATCGTCATCACCTTCCGATCTTTTGGCGTGGGTGGAATGGCGGTTGGGAGTTTGCGAAAGGAAAGAAAAACAGAATTATGAAAATTTACAAAGTGGATTGTCATAATTTACACAAAAAGTATCGATCCAACACATCACCCACGAATGCTGGAACTCGTAAGAGGGATGGTGGTCTCCACAACAGTTGAACAACCGACCACTCCACCGCATATTGGAACATAGGATATGATTGGTCAATTATTTGGAACAGATATATATCCAATTGGAAGTGTGAACCCTATCAGTAGAAAAGGGACATGTTGGATGGGATCCTGCCTCTCATCATTTTGAGAGCGTTCTTGGGGGAGCACTTCGAGATCGTCGGCGTCGCAGAGAAGACCGAAGCTCAACAACTCGCATCAAGATGAGCCAGCCCTACAAGCAAGGCTTCACGGAGCCCGGCCAGCCCGGCTACCCGCCGCAGCAGGGCTATCCGCCGCAGCAAGGTTACCCGCCGCAGCAGGGATACCCTCCTCAGCAGGGATACCCGCCGCAACCCGGCTACCCGCCGCAGCAGCCCGGGTACCCGCCGCAGCAGCCTGGGTACCCTCCGCAGCAGGGCTACCCGCCGCAGCAGCCTGGGTACCCTCCGCAGCAGGGCTACCCGCCGCAACCTGGATACCCGCCGCAGCCTGCATATCCCGCGCAGCCCGGCTACCCACCGCAGCAAGCGTACCCGCCACGACCGGCCTACCCTGCGCAGCCCGGCTACCCGGCGTACCCTGCGCAGCCGGGCTACGTGGCGCAGCCCGGTGTGGTCATGTACGGCAAGCCGGGCAAGCACGGCAAGCACAAGAAGTACAAGGGCGGCAAGTACAAGCACAAGGGCTGGAAGATGAAGGGCTTCAAGAAGATGAAGATGAAGAAGCTCTTCAAGTAGAATGTCGTGTGATCGGAGATCGAATGCGGGGGGTGGATCTCCGCACAGTTCTGCTGCTTGCCGTTGAGTCAGAGCGCAAATACATTTTGAGTGATGCATGGAGACCTGGATTGACGTTGAACTGTCGATCGAGTTGTTGATGGGCGTCTGATTTTTAGTGTGGTCCACTCTTTCCACACCCAAAGATCACAGAGCAAAAGCCAGTGAGACTAACCGGTATTTCATTCTGGCTTTGGTTGACACGGTTACGCCTTCCCACAACGACCGTAACCATCAGAATGATGGTCAAAGTTTGACTAACACGACAGCTCCTCCGTGGGACACAACCGGACTGCCATCGAAGAAGAGTCCTCCTCCCTCTCTCTTTCTCTCAACTCCACCATTAGACATTCTTCCCGATTCGTTGCGATGCATAACCCCCACGACAACAAGCAACAATACCCGCAGGCCGTGCCGTACGCTGCTCCGGCGCAGGGCTACGCGCAGCCTGCTCCCGCCGCGTACCCTCCCCCCCAACAACCAGGAGCGTACCCTCCGCCGCAGCAACCCGGAGCTTACCCGCCGCAGCAGCAACCGGCCGCCTACCTTCCGCAGCCTGCTCCGGCCGCGTATCCGCCGCAACCATACCCTCCGCAGCAACCGTATCCTCCGCAGCAGCCCGGATACGCGCACCCTCCGCATGCCCACGCCCACCCTCCGCACGGCGCGTACCCACCGCCGCAAGCCCACTACCCGCCGCCGCCGGCGTACCCGCACCCGCCAGGGCCGGCGTACCCCGCGCACCCCGTGTATCCTGTCGCCGCGCAGCCCGTATACGTCGCGCAGCCGGGCGTCGTGTACGCACCGGTGCACCACGGCGGCCATCACCACCACGGCTACCGCCACGGAAAGTTCAAGCACAAGGGCTACGGCCACGGCCACTACGGTGGCCACTACGGCGGTCACTACGGCCACCGTCGCCACCACAAGCACAAGGGCTTTGGATTCTTCAAGTAAGACGACCGCGCGAGTGGTTGGTACGATACCAGACGTTGAGCTTTTGAAGCCGCTCATAGGCGCTTTGGTAGGTCGCCTCGACTGCCCCCCTAGGACTTGTATTTGCGTAATATATTCCACACCAACCTAACCATGGCAACACGATCCACCGGGGGGCGAGTCAGCGAGACGCCGCCCGCCAGTTCGCTTGCTCTCCAAGTCTCATGCAAACCGGGTTCTCAGATCCAGAAAGGATCAGAGGAAGTGTAGCCATTTCATTTCCCAGAAATCTTGTGTCGTTTGGTGGCCGTTGGCATTTCCGTCGAAGGAACACGATACTGTACCCATCACGTCGCAGGCGCCGCTCGCGTTCCGCCCTCGCGCGACCGTTGCGCGGTCTGAGTCTCTCGCGCCCGAAAGCCGTTATGCTGGGTGTCGACATCCAGCAAGCGCGCTGTAATCAAGTCGGCAACTTTCTCTTTGCGCTCAGAGGATTCTCTGTCGCTCTCTGTCGCGTTCGCTTTCTGTCCCTTGCGTAGGTGCGCGCCCATTCGTGTTTTGCTCCACTTGGCGATAGCGATGGACCACGAGGTGACGATGGAAGGGCGCCTGGGCGTGGCGCTGCCCGTGGCCACGGCGGCGCTGCCGCTGTGGCACCAAGAGCTTCTCTTCGAGCCATCCGTGTTGGGGTCCCCATCGGCGGCCGCGCGCCGCAAGCGCCAGCGGTTCGGTCTCACTGGTGAACAGCCCACCCGAGTGTACGCGAGCGACCGCTTCATTCCGTCACGCCGCGCGATGGACTTGGACTACTGCAGCTTCATCATGGAGACCAGCGCGACCAGCGGTTGCGGAGACGCCAACGACGCAGCGCTTGCGACGGCGGCCGCGCCACCGCCACATTCTTCGTCGACTTCCGTATCGTCACCGCCGACATCACACGCTTCGTCGTCGTTCGATGCCGTGGATGGCGACCCGCACGCCAACCAAATGGACAACCTCGTCCGGTATCAGGAGACGCTCGCGGCCAACTTGTTGTTCCAGACGCCACCGCGCAAGAAGAAGACGACGTTACTCCATTTCCACGAGAGCTCCAGCGAACGCGTGGATCCGCAGGCCAGCCCGACGTCCGTCGCATCCCACCCTTCGCTTGCGTACGCGTGTGGCACGACCGGCGAGGGCAGTGCGTCGTCTCGGCGGCGCCACATTCCGACGTCGCCCACGCGAATCCTCGACGCTCCTGAACTGCGCGACGACTACTACCTCAACCTCGTCTCGTGGGGCGACCACAACGTGCTCGCGGTGGCGCTCGACCGTGTCGTGTACCTGTACAACACGGACTCGGGGGCGATCCAGGAGATCAAGGCCTGCGACGCGCGCGGTGACTATGTGACCTCGGTCGCGTGGGTCCGCTCGGCGACCACGTGCTGCACCGAGACGAGTGCCGACAGCCACTGGCTCGCGGTCGGCACGCTCCGCGCGGAGCTCCAAGTGTGGGACACGACCACGGCCACCAAGGTGCGGTCGCTCGGCGGCCACCGCGACCGCATCGGTGCGCTCGCGTGGAACGGCGCGGCGCTGAGCTCGGGCTCGCGCGACGCCACGATCCGCCACCACGATCTGCGCGCCGCGAGTGCCGTGGCGACGATGCTGGGCCACCAGCAGGAGATTTGTGGGCTCGCGTGGTCGCCCGACGGCAAGACGCTCGCGTCCGGGGGCAACGACAACTGTCTCTGCCTCTGGGACGCCAAGGCGCTCGGCGCGTCGCCGCGCGCACGCCTGCTCGAGCACCGCGCGGCCGTCAAGGCGCTCGCGTGGTGCCCGTGGGAGCGCCACCTGCTGGCCTCGGGCGGCGGCACGGCCGACCGCACCATCAAGTTTTGGCACACGGGCGCCGCGCCGCGGCTGCTCAACTCGGTCCACACGGGCTCGCAAGTGTGCGGGCTCGTGTGGTCCAAGACCGAGCGCGAGCTGCTGTCTTCCCACGGCTTTAGCCAGAACGAGCTGTGTCTGTGGCGGTACCCGAGCATGGTGCGCCTCCGCGAGTTCACGGGCCACACGGCGCGCGTGCTCCACTTGGCCATGTCACCCGACGGCGGCTCGGTCGTCTCGGCCGCGGCCGATGAGACGCTCCGCTTCTGGAACGTGTTCTCGTCGTCGTCGTCGCGCACCCACCGGCCCGGGCTGATGCTCACGAGCCACGCGCGCCACCGCGGGGCCACGGCCTTGTTTCCAGACGCCGTGATCCGCTAGATTCCTACACACGCATACCAAGTCGGTCGAATCGCCTTGCGTTCAGCTCATAATATTACGATGTGATTTCCCTAGTAGCAAAAGAACGAGACGTCGCACGCCACCAACGCGTCCTGTCGTCTTCTCTGGGTGAGCTCGCTGTCCGCGATGTGTCTTGTGTGTCACGAGTACGCGTGTGGGTGGGTTGCTCTGTCGTGTAGTGTACCTTCATCGCGGTATGTCGGGCGGTGAGGGTGAGGTGGGGTTGGGTTGGGAGGGGGGGCTTGAATACAGTCACACATCTAAGGGTACGATACACGGGTCGCGTCTTCTCACTCGACGCGCGGCTGCTCCGGGATGCGATCGACGCGGCGCGCGCCGGCCGTGGAGCACCGCAGGCTCTTGGGCGGGCCGATGCTGATGGATCCACGGTACGAGCCGCCCACGAACGAGTTCTGGCCGCCCTGGAGTTGCGCGGCTCGCCGCTCGCGCGTACAAATGTAGTGGCCCGCGAGTCCGTCGGCCGGGATCATGTACCCGAACGTGACTGTGCGGAGCGCGCCCTCACGCACCGACGGCAGGCCCAGCACGGGCATCACGGCGTCAATCCGGAAGCTCTCGTCGTTCGTGACCAGCTCGATGCGGATGTTGAACATGCTCGCGACCGCGTACAGCTCGGCGATCGTGGCCTGCTCGTCGGGTGTGTCGCGGAAGGTCTCGTACCGCTCGGTGAGGTCCTCGACTTCCTGCATCAAAAACTCGGCGAGCTTCTCGACGTGTTCCAGCGCGTACTCCATGAGCTTGACGCGCAGCAGCTGCGCGGCCGCGACGCGGCGCGGGGCCATGCCGTCCGCGGCGCCGACGTTCACGACGGCCATGGTCGGCGGGTACTCGCGCAGGCACTGGAGCGGGAACATCTCGTACACGACGCAGTGCAGCAGGCACGACCCGTCCGGGGGCATGCCCACGCCCAGCAAGTCGCACTTGACCAACTGCTCCTCCATCTTGGCGCGCTGCTGGTCGAGCTCGGGCGTGATCACGTTCGACGGGGTCACGCTCATCATCGAGTGGCGCGTCATCGACACGGACGGCCGCATGCCCGAGGGCGTGGACACGTTCTCCACGATCGACTCGGTCATCGGGAACCAACTGCCGCGCGCCATGGAGCTGCGGTGGCCCGAGAACGACTGGTTGCTGGGCGTGAGGCCCGCCGCGACGCCGCCGGCAGCGCCGCCCGGCGGCGGGCGCACAAAGCTCGCGCTGCCCACAAAGCCCGTGCCGGACCACCGGTAGTCGGCGCCGCCGTGGGGCGTCGTGTTCGAGTAGTTGGAGGACGCGACCGACGTGAACGTGCTGCTCGAGGAGACCGACCGGAAGTCGTCGTCGTCGTCGCCCATGACGCTCTGCGTGTCGCGCATGGCCGCGACCTGGGGCGGCGCGAGGATCGACATGGACGGCCGCAGCACGGCGTCCTGCTCGTCGTACTGCGGGTTGGAACCAAAGCCGTTCGAGAAGCCGACAAACGCCTTCATGGTCTGGCTCTGGACCGACATGACGTGGAACGCCACGAGCTGCGGGCTCCGCGTGAGCATGGCGAGGTAGTTGTCGAGCTCGCGCGTGCGGCGCTCGAGGAACTCGGCGCTGAGGTTGGCGCGGAACAGCGACCGGCGCCGGTAGAGCGGCGGGAACTTGATGCCCTTGAGGTGCGCGGCGTTGCGCTTGCGGAGCTGCTCGTCGAGCTTGCGGAAGGCCGTGAAGCCGCGCCAGATGTGCCAGCTCGTGGAGCCCACCGAGTGCGTGCGCGACGAGTAGAACGAGATCGACACGACGACTTTGAACTCGGCCTTCTTGTTCACGCGGTAGTCCTCCACGTGGAGCGTACACGAGTAGTCGCCCTGGATCTCCTCGGGCGTCATGACCACCATACAGATGCGCGGCGTGGGGCGCTCCTCCGATTCGCTTCTCTTGGGGGACCGCCGTGTGGAGCGCGCGCGGGGGAAACTTGCTGCCTGGCGACACTGCGAGCTGAAGCTTCCGCCACGACGACAGCTCGACCCGACCGGCGGTGCGCCGCCTCTTCCTCC
>JAADVT010000672.1:0-18209 GCA_023335895.1 Pythium rishiriense
CTGGCGCAGTTTGGTCAGTCGCGCGATCGACTTGGTCTTGGAGGTCGGTGCAGAACTCGTGCATCGCAACCCAGTCATCGTCCACACCGACGCGCTCGCCGTCGGCAGTGATGAACTTGTTCATGCGCTTGGTACGACTTTTGCTGGACTTGATCACCTCTCCAACCGGACCCAACGTGGGCACCAACTGAAACACACCAAGTGAATCGGTGGTGGGCCAGTCATCGCCACTCAAGTCGTGCACGTCGTACGAACCCCACACTTCAGTCAAGTCGGCATAGAAGTTGGGCGACACCCAGTCGGAAGTCGCAATCGGGTTCGGGGTGGTCACTGTCTGGACTTGATCGTCTTCGAAAAAGCGTCGTTTCTTGTTGCGAACCGTCGTGAACTCGTCCGTCCCAGCACTCGCCGGCGAACTTTTCGGGTCACTCGGGGACCCTTCATCCTCGAGGTCCATCGACTTGGCCGAGCCCTTTTCGTCGCCGTTGGAGCTCGAACCCGGAATCAGTTCATTCCGCCGTCTCCACTGGCACCGGTCGCACTCGAACCCGAACTCATCACGTCGTCTTCAGCTTCCTCACCACCTGAATCGGAACCTTCGTCACCACTCGCAGGGTCGTTACCGGGGGTGTTTCCACTTGCCGCCGAAGACGTCTGGGTCCCGCCCGACTGGTCACCCACCTCCTGTGGGGTCGAGTTCGTCTCTTGAGCAGAGGTGTCGCGAACCGTCGTGTCTAGATCCAAACAGTGTTCGGACCGCTGACCGAAGCGGGGACGCGAAGCCGGGGGCACCGCATCTTTGCCGTTCATGAACCACAGACGCTTGTTGAACACGACTTGATCAGCGACTTGACCGTTCACCACGAGAACTTCAGGCACGTCCTTACTCACGAAGTACACTCGAACAGTCGCAGTCGTCATGCCGGACTTGAGATGCACCTCGCGATTCGTCGCGTACAGCGGTTTCGCCTTCACCTCGAACAGTCGCTCGAATAAACCCGCAACATCGGTGACGTTCAGGAAGTCAGCGTAGTACCGACCCGCCAAAGGGTTGAGTTCACGGAACTTGTACTGGTGACCGAGAATCGTGACCTCTTGACCCGCGAGTTCCAGGCGCGCTTCTTGAGTCTTGACCTTGACCGACAAGTTGCCGCGAGGCAACTTGCTCAGTTGGCCGAGTTGCTTGTCCCGGATCAGTCTGGCGACCACAGCGTTGCCGTGGTCCGTTGCAAAAGATTGCAAGATGCGAGAGGGCGCAACCGACACGAGCGCGGTACCAGTTTCGACTAGGTGTGTGTGTGTGAGGGGGGGGGGCGTGGGCGGGCCCTATTCGTTTGTAGAGAGCTGGTAGTACGTTTGCTTTCAATCACTAATGTAAGCTCGTTTACGATACTATCCCTCATGCACGGCCCAGGAGACACTGAAATACAGGAAGCAAGTTCTCTATCAGATGCGTGTATTATGACATCAAAACGTACAGATGAACGTGATGCAAAATGTTTTTTACTCCCACACACCAGCACCTGTCACAGACAGACTGACAGTGCGAGTGCACTGATCGCACAATTTGTGCGGCACAAATGAACATACACTGATTGCCGCGGAAATGAGCAGTAAAGCGTTCTCTCTACACTGAAGGGCCGTGTCGGGGGGATATTCCCCGAGCGACGGCAACGACACAGCCGCGGGCGAGTTGATTGTTGGTCCAAGAAGCACACGCCCCCGCATCCGGTGGACGCCGCTTGGAGACCGCAAGTCTGCAACAGGAGTGAATCAATTATTACAGATAATAACATTCGTTTCCAGTGACGTCTGCAGGGATGAAACCAATCACTTATGCGTTATGAGAGTGAAGCGAAACACAGACAGTCGGCCTCAGTACATGATGCAGCAAATACTGGGATACGGGAACTATGGAACATCTCGCTTGATTTACATCCAATCGAAAATGCGTATTATGACCACTATAGTTTTGTGATCGGGCAAAGATAACCATGAACCACATGTTTTGGCCTCTCACCCACACCAACGCAAATCAGTGCACTGACCTCACAATATTTGGCGTCTCCTGATCCAATCTACTGATCGTGGGGAACTGCGCGGTAAAGCGTCCTCGCTTTGCTTCGGCCGCGGCGCTCGGCCTGGGGGCCTCGCGGCACGCTGCGCGTGCAAGGACGACTCTACGGTAGGAAATTAGAAGGATTGATAACCAACTCGTACGCGGCATACGGCAGTTCGAACGGCAAAGCACGTTCGGCCGCCATCCACACCTCCCAGCCGTCCGCGTCGGTCTCGTACAGTCGCAAGACCGCATCGATGACCGCACTGCGGGGACGAGGCATCTGCACTCGAAGTTGCTGGTGTTGTTCACGTGTCAACCCACGTAGCACCGGAGTCGTCCCGGTAACCATCTCCGCAAAGGATGGGCCACCAACCTGCCCCGTCCCTTGCACACCAGGTGGCGGAAGGTTGGGTTCAGAACTAGTGGGTCCGGTGCGAGTAACGGTCGAAACTGGCTCCATCAACATGTCGCTGGTTGGTCGCTTGAATTCTTGGCTCGGAAAACTTCCTGTTTGACTTGCGTAGTAGCTGGCAAATTGAGAAGCCGTTCTTGGTGTGCCCCTTCACAAGAAACTTGAGCTGGACTTCACGAAAAGCACCAGAGTGCACGAGAGCGAGGCAGTACTTCAACACGTAGTTGTTTTTGTTTTGGCCGGAGCAGTTGTCCGCGTAGATGGTCAGTGTTCTGTCTTCCTCCGGCTCGTGGTTGACCTCCACAACACGCTGGAGCATGTAGATTATTTCGTTCGGTCCTTTTCCACCGAACATCGACAACAATTGTCTCGATTACCGTTATTAGACTACCCTTCTCAATTGCCGTTCTGTCGGTACTAACGTAAGTTAGTAACCTAGCCCGAGCTTGAGTCACGGTCGTCCGCACAATTTCTTCCTGTCTTCAACGTCGTCTTGGGTATGCTCGCCAACATTGCGTGATGCTTGGTTGCCGTTGCTTCAGTAGTTCCGGGTGCGTGCTGAAGTAACTTGAGTACGGGTCACTGCGTAACAGTTCTTGGAGAAGCCACTTCAACGCGGCCGACTTGGTCGCACTTGTGCACCACAACCTCTCGAGGTACCGAATGTGACTCGCAAGTAGGGCTGTCAACGTTAAGTGCTTAACGTTAAAGTCATCTAACTAACTCCTACCTTGGGAAGTAAACTCTCTAACTTTCTTAACTCCGTCAACTTCCACGGGTGTTCACGGAAATATTTCGCAAACACGAAATATTCGGCTGGGGATGCCCTTCACGCGTTTTGTCGCCGCACCTTGGCCACACAGACTTATTTGAAGCACCTACGCTGATCTGCAACACCGTCACCAGCTCCGCCGCGAAGCCGCAGAGCCTTCGTCCGAGATCCAAGCGCCGTCGCGTTGCCTGCGTTGCCCGTCCACGGCAGCCAGAGCCGTCGTCGAAGCCGACAGTCTTCGCCAGCCGTCGCCAGCTCCGCCGCGAAGCCGCCGAGGTTCAAGACTCGTCAAGCTGAATAGTTCGCCGTCGGTAAAGATGCTGTCATCTTGCGATGTGAGCTCACCAGAACGCGACTACACTACTCTTGAAGCCGCTATGGGTTTCCGACCTCGTCGAATTCCTACTCCACCAAGGGTGTTTGTCGCGTCCCGCCAGCGCAAGCCGTACTTGTGGAAATTTGTCAGGCTTGCTCCTTGGCCGAATTGTGACAAGCCCGATCACGAGCTCGAAAATCCAGATGCTGCGTTTGCTTTTTGTCTAAGGTGTTCGTGCGCAATCGACTTCAAAGTTGGCAACCACAAGGTCAAGGAACACATTCACAAGTTCCATGTGAGGTACGCGCTGAACGCGTTATCTCAAGCAGACAGTATATCGACGACATCCAGTGAAATTGTAGAGGTTGAGGCAGGGTCGGAACCTGTAGTCCAAGATGCCCCAGACGAGTGTATACGTGAGGCGAATGAAAGACTTGCATTGTGGATCGCAGGTTCTGGCAGACCAATGAGTTTGGTGGAAGACCGCCTATTCCGGGACTACATCGAGTACATCACTCGAACTGTGTGCGGTATCAACCTCCCCATTGCCCACAGGACAGAAATTTCGGATCTCATTGCTTGCCCACCTCCTGGTGGGGGAGGCGGAGTTTCAAAGAACCAATTTATCCGTCATAAATCACGACTTTGAATGCTGATGAAAAATATATTCACGGGTTTTCACTCAGGTTTAGATTCTCTCCCGATGTCTCTTCAAACCCAGAGAGCGAATCAGCTTCATTAGAGGAGAGTTGATATAGCTCATTAAGTTTCACTATTCCCATTGCTAAATTAACAAATAATCAATTCACATTTTGCTCTAATGTGGTTCGACATCCACAACTCGGTGGTAAAACTGAATGCTATTGCGCAACCATCATCCGTACCGGCTTTGGCAGCGTGCCAGAACTTCAAGGTTCCATATTCCCACCACACAGCACAATCCAGCGCATCCTGTAGGATGGCACGATCACGCTCCGGCTGACAGATCCACGTCACCGTACCAGAACTTCAAGGAGAGTAAGTGTTGATGATTCGATGAAGGTTAACAGGAGCGATGGAGGTGTTGGGTTGTTGGCTGCCATAAGCCGCATTTCTCTTTTAGTGTTCAAGTGACCATGGCAAAAAAAGTCCCTCTAGCGAGTGAGGTTCTATCTCCTGTCCGTCCCAAGCGTGTTGGGCGGGATGAAACGACATCTACATCGCCACTCAGGAAGCTCAAGGCTGCGCGTCAACAGCGCGCCGCTGCTCGGGTCGTCCGCGATGAAGTGGTTTTGTCCACCGTTGACGGTATTTATTGCAAAGATACCTCTGTGACTACGCTGTTCTAACGTGTCGTGGTTGACATCATCAGAGTACCGTGCGTATGTTCTCGACAACAAGCCCGATATGACCCCGAACCCAGATGTTGACGTGGTTGTGCGCGCAATGTTCCTGTGGGCGTCCAAGCATACGTTTGGTGGTAGACGACTTGTGCGCCTGCATATGACGGATGCTGAACCCGACGAGCCGCTTGAGGAACTCTCGGAGGTTAGCTGTTTTGTCAGATTGTTGTTCTATGCCAGACCTAACAGATGTGTTGTAGTTTGAACGAGCTTACACTGCCAGTGACAAAAATCACATTGATGTCGATGCTCTCTTGCTCACCGTGACACTGTTCGGAGAGACACTCGAGTCAGCAAAGCTACCTGTGGCTGGTGCAGTCATTCGAATTCCTCACTCGCGCAAGCGACTCGTCTACGAGGGGAGATTCTGTCAACTGGTCAGCCGCCTGACAGATCTCATTATTGATTGACAGAACAGTAAATGGTATCTGCGTCATGTACGTACGCCACGTAGCTACGCTATAAGAGAAATATGATAAGCGTTTGGCACTCCGTCTGTTCGACATGTGACACATCCGCATTTCTCTAAGTACGGGGGAGAGCTCTTGGAGCCGCCTGCTCACAGATGAAGAATTGGGATATTTGCGATTATCCGTGGTCATACTATGGTTGCTTCAAATGCAACTCATTTGAGAAGTATCATAATGAATGCCTTTGCCGATACCTCCTATCCCTCAACGACTCCTAATTCCCGCAGTGTGTCCGAGCTGATGCTATGCAGACGGTGATCTTCATCGATTGCGTGTGAGGGTGGCTTGGACCAGGTGGTCAATGCGGGGGTAAACTTAGACATGCACGCAAAGCCGATCCTGTTCACCACCCGAGACACGAGAAGGTACGCTTGTTGGGGCTTGTTTGCACCGCGAACGGGTGACTTCCAGTCGACGACAGTCATCGACTTCAACGATTCGCCCTGGACCTTGTATATGGTGGCTCCAACAGCACACACAAATGGAAACTGCTGAAGTTTGACTGATAGCTGGCGCCGCTCACCTCTTGCATTTGGTGTCAGATTGACGGTCGACTTTGAGAATGCTTCCGTGTCCGGGAATACAGAGAATAGAGTTGAATCAACATTCTCGGATATAGGCACCGCGTTTGGGCCACGATCAAGGTTGACGAGCGCATAGAGCGGGCGTTTGCTTGGAATTAGAACAACTGTTCCGTTTCGTTGATCTCGAACTCGTGTGAACGTCGTCCCATCTGGAAACTTGACACTGCGCAGTTGGCCCATCATGCCATTCGTTACACCTTTTTTGGTCCTCAAGTTTTGCGTGGTCTGGATCGGCATGCCACAGACTAAGTCGAGATATGGAGCCATTCGGCCGAACTTCGTATCTGGTAAGTCCATCACTGCAGCAATGTCATTTCGACTCAAGTTGTTCAGCGCGCCTTTGAAGTTTGCAACGACACGAATCGGATGGACATTTGGTGGAAGCAATCTTGCCGCTGTTGCAATGAAAAACGCGTTGATTGCAACCCTAGATGTGCTGTCTGGTGTTACAAAGACAGTGTCGGTTGCCGACGAATTACGTCCGTCAGGTCGTGGCTGAGTTGAACTGTTGATCGCTCGCGTGTTGATCATCTCCACAAATTCACGCGTCCATGTGCCGTGTCTAGCTTGTGAGCATCCTTCTCCCCATTGTGGATCAGACTGAAACCGCACAGTCTGTTCAAGTATGAGTGCTTTCTCAGACATTCGCCACAACTCAAAGCCTTCGAAGTCGTTCAGTGACGCGTTCTTTTTTTATGTTGGGATCGTGTAGAGCGGGTCGGCACCGACTGGTGGTAGTTGGTAGAAATCACCAACCAGGACGATGTGTAAACCTCCAAATGGAACGTCGGCGATCCGCTTCGCTTTCCGTAGCGCTCGATCCAATCCAAGCAGCTGATACTTAGATATCATTGAGACTTCGTCCACGATGAGACAGTCGATTTCCCGAGCGAAACTGGATCCACTTGCGCTCTTCAACGTCATGAGAACACTTGCCAATGTTCGACCACCAATGATGCTTGCTGCTTTTCCAGTCATCGCCGTCAACACAATCGCGTTCGGTCTCTGCCAGCTGCCACACAGATGTTGGAGGGAAGATATGATGCGGCTTTTGCCTGTTCCGCCCTCACCGCCAAGATAAAACAGCAGTTGCTGTTCTCTCAACGCCTGGTCTGACAGAATGCTTGTGCTGTCCTCCTGATTACTAGATCCTTTCCATCGCTGAAAAAGACGCTTTGCAATGACAGCGAATGCGGCATGTTGAAGCTTGTTGAGCGTGAAAGCCTGTGACACGGTATCGATACCACGAAATCGGGCAGTCGAGGATTTGTCTCACCGTTTAATGGCATAGATGCCCATTGCATCCTGTGCGGCTGGAGCACTTCGTCAATCATTTCGGTCAGACGCATTAATTGACCAGAGGCAAAAGCGCTGTCAGTATCACAATCACTTCTGGTGCGAGAGTCATTTGCAGGGTCCAAAACCCATTTCTTCAACTCATTTGCATCCATTTGCAGCCCACTCCTTACGGTACCAAACTCAACGCTGGTGTTTGTTGCAGCAACGGCGCGTGACATATCTTCGATGAGTTGATGGTTCTTGAACTGCGCAAGAACATCTTGAACTCTGGGCTCATATTGACTTGGGACCGGGAAGTCAGGCAATCCGTCGGACATGTGGTGCTCGTCGCAGTATAGGGTTGACAAGAGATCTTTTTCTTGTCTTTCAGTGTCAGATACTTCAGCCATGTCATCACTCAAGTAAGCGTCATCTTCGGAATTGGAACTGCTCTGATCGCAGTCACTAAGTGACTGAAAGTTGTCGGCTACTACGTCGTCGGCTTCCTGGCCCAGATAGTAGTCGTGCATGTTACACATAATGTCTTGTATAAATGGGCTTCTCGTCCCTTCCCACTCGTCGTAAACGTCGATCCACGAACGTCGGTGTCGGTCAAATAGAGCTGCACCAATAAGATCATCCAATGATCGAAAGGCCTTGAAGAGCACAAGAGCGATCTTCGCATGCTTTAATCGCTCCTCAGGGGGCGAATCCAACTTCAACCTTGGTAATCGTGGACCTTTGATGACTGGAACCGCGTCTCGTTTTCTGAAAGCAATACAGTGCGAGCGAAACAAGGGGTGACTTGATAGGAACTCACGATCTGGGGAGGTCGTATTGTTGCGTGGGCGGCGATAGCACTTCATTGCGAACTGGTAGATCGCAAGACTCTCTGTCGACAATGGTCGATGAACATAACCATCGAGAAAGGACGACGACCGATACTCAACATCATCTGGCGATGTAGTCGATTGCGTATTGCTTCGCACAAGTGAGCAAAAATACTCACCAGTCGTCTCCAGCTGCTTGAAGATGTCTGTGAGCGGAAGCTTCACAGTTGGATCGCTTGAATAGCAACAAGTGCCTCGAAGTACATAGTGAGCAGCGAGAGGTCCGGCAACTTCTTACTTGTTCGTGAAAGTGTACGTCATCCCATTCACTCTTTTTCGTTGCACCGTAGAAAGTGAAGGTTCCAGCGGCTGTCTGGCTTCAATACTTTCTCGGACTTGACGACGTTGAAGACTGGCCAACGCGACGGCAGATGTGCAGTCAATCAGGCGTTGAGACTTTGTCGCATACTTGCAGCAATAGTAGATTCGGTTTGTCGCGTCTTTCCCTCCAAAGAGGACTTGGATATCGTGGTTACACTTGAAGGTTCTCATCACGACCGGGTTGTAGCCGTTGATATATTCGCTTCCAAGCTCTCGTTTGACCTGGATCTTCGACCCAAAGATATTGGTGAGCTCAACACGCTCACGAGGATATCCATAACGACAATGCGAGGAATCGGATGTTGCTCGACTTTGTTTGAAACAACTTCCCGTATGAGCCCACCAATGGGCATTGAAGCAGAGCACCAACGTAAACAGCTCGTAGTCTCGGTGAGCCTGGCTCATCCTAGACCAATCTCCAGTTGGGGGCGTCATCTCGATTAGTCGGGACATGTAGTCACGCCGAAAAAGATCTTTATCTAGTTGGGTGTGGGGATTTTGAATCACGCTCGAGGTCACAAGCACCCATCCAGCATGTGCGTCTTCGTCTGATTTCTCTACGGACGCCATCATGCCTTCTCTGGCAATGATAATTGACTTTGCGTGAGCTACCGAACGTCGAGAGTGCCTTTCTTTTTGCACCTGATTTTGCAGCTCTTCAATCGTCAGAGGGCGGACTGGAGGCAGCCAATACGGTGGTCGGTAATACTGAACCATCTGCCGAATCATGTGCTGAGAGCTGAACTTCTGGTCGCACGAAAGACAAGTGATCAAATGTGGCTCTCTTCTGTAAGCCTCGACGTTCTTCTTGTCGCGCTTGCGTGCACTTGATGGAATTCGTAATGGTGCAAGTGTCCCGATACTACCGCACTCCGAGCAAGGCGTACTTGCCATGTCGCGCGGAAGACTCGTGGTCGAAACACTATCAACATAAGTTGTGACTTCTGAGATGAATTCGTCACCACGCGTTTGCATACGATTCTCAAAATCTGAGGAGTTGACCGGAGCACCTCGGATCCAAATCAAGAAATGGATGTGTAACGTTCCATGTCCTTGAGTCTCGACCGTGCCGAAATAGGCTTTTGTCTTGCCGAAGAGACCACCATCACGATTTGATTGTTTCGTTGCGGGGTCAATCCCGAGCACATGGGTAATAAACGCGTCGACTGTGCGCATAAACAGCCGCGCAGACGCGCAGTCGTCACTCGTCGCTGCTTGTTTCATTTGCGTTTGTGACGGGATTTTTGCTTCCAGTGAATCAAAAAGACTGTCGACTGAAAGATTGCCAGTGTAGTGGGCCATCGCAAACGAGTTGTCGGAATTTGGCGTTAGTGTGACAAACAAAGACGGTTGACCGTATCGCGTCTGGTAGGCAAATGCTTCTTGGCGGCGCTGCCGCCGCTCCGCGCTACTTCCCCAGACTGAAGCCGAACCAATCTCCACGGACCGTAGGAAACGCCCGGCAGCTGGATTTGGCAATTCCACCGCGGCTTGTCCACGCTGTTGACGCTCATTGTTCATCAACGGCGCGGCGAGGTCATCGCGGGTGATTGTCTCGTACCCCTCAAACAGACCCGGGAAACGTTTGCACTTGACCGAAGTCAGTGTGTACATGTTCTCCAGTGACAGCCGCGCGAATGCCGTGAGCATGAAATTTGAATCCTGGGCAAACCGCCGGGAGCTAAGTGATGTGTAGTAACGAAGACAGTCACGTTTGGAAACCTGCACTCTCCTCTGCTCTCCAGGATGTCCACGTCCAAAAGGAAATATGTGTGCGGACATCAGAGCTTCAACATTCGGTCCATTTGCAAAATATGACGAATGCTCGAGCCGCAGCCGTGGATCGTCACGTGGCACTTCAGGATTAGTATCGATTACGCGTTGGACAGCAGCAAGGTTTGGCTCAGTCTCTTGTGCAGCAAGATACACGTTTCGCTCGATAACTTCTTCTTCGTCTTCTTCATTGCTAGCAGATGGGTCCTCTGAGCCAACAACAACAGACTCTTGTTCCTCGTCAACTTGACGCGCGAAGTCTGGGTCAGTCTCGCGAATGACAATCGACTCGTAGAGCGAGTCGTCAACCTCAGCATGCGCAAACGCATTCATATCGACTCGCACGTTTTGGTAGAAGTGGTTGTTCAACTTGAGAAATTGTAGCAACTCGCTCACCACTCTCCCGCGAACGCTGTGCAGCTTACGCACGTGTTCCAGTTGCTTGTCCGTCATCGGACCAGCTAGCACAACCTTGTACGACCCGTTTCTGTCAACCCGACTGGGTAGTAGCGTCGCTGGTGGACCAGGTGTTGCGTCGAACACCATGCAGTGAGACCGAATCGAGCGATGGTGGCCCCCGCGCATGACACGAGTCTGAGCAACAACTGTTGCGAGCTGAATCATCACGGTCTCAATCCAGTTGACCTCGGCAAGATGAGGGGGGAGCTGGCCAACGAAAAATCCGTTCGCAATCGAGTACTTCGGAGGGTTGCCGCCCGCATGCTCGAGATCACACTTACATTCGTTGCAAAGGGTGAGGGCCAAATCTTCCTGGCACGTTCCGACAATCCCGTTTCTGGGGAGCAACATGTTGGAGAGACGAGGGTGGCGATCACTGCAGTCGTATTGACGTGAGAGTTCTTGCGGCAACGGCTCGCATGGAAGAGAAAGAACTTCTTTCATTTTTGAGAATACAGCGTCGGCATCGACCTTCACATAAACGCACGTATTTCGCTGTACCAGTCGATCATGTCGTCTCGTCGAGACCCGCAGGTCCAAGCGCGTCTCGGAGGCGTGCTTCGATCGCATCGCTGTGAGCTTTCGTAACGGGTTTCAGCTCAGTATGCCCTGACTCCACCCTGTGGATTTGTGCCGTATCTGTTGATGGTGTGCCTCTTGCCTTCTGGCCTTGTTTCTCTCTTTGACGTCGACTATAGTCACGTTGGCGTGAAAGCCGCTGCTGTCGATGGTCCTCCCAATCCAAACCAGAACTCTCTGGTGTATCTTGAGTTCGTCGGCGGTTGTTACGTTCCTGTTGCGCTGCACGCCGAGCATCACGCTGGGCAGTGGTCTCGAAGCGGTCCCTGCGAACGCTGTCGTGGGAGTCGCCAAGCAGCTGGAGCGTTCAATCTTTCTCACTACCAATACAGACCTGATGCAGTATTAGTTTTAGCCTATAAGTGGACGCCAAATCACGTCGTAGCCCACTATAATCAACCAATAAGAGATCGATCAGCGTAGAGCTCACCTCAGCCTATTAACGACAAGAACAGAAAAATCCCGCCAATCAGTGCACGATGCAAAAAATCCACAAACTAGCCAATCATTGCATCCCAAACGAGCCCTTTGGCCGTAAGTGTGTCTACGCAATGACAGCCATAGAGAGTACATGAAGGGCCACGGTGAGGGGCGGCGGTGCGCTCATTCGTTTGACTTTCTCTAAATCAGACCACATTGCTTCCATTATCCATCCTGCCTCGTCTGCAGCCCTCAACTTTTCCGCACTTCTCAAACAACTTGTCGGCAAGTATCGGAACGTACCACTCTCACAAAAAAAAGGCCGCGGAATCCGTCTCATCTCCACGTCAACTCCACGTACTGTACAACTCTGTGCGACGAGTGTTCCTCTCCGGAAGTCGTATCACCTGGTTCTGTGCGGCGTTTCTGACGCAATCGTTCTAAGCGAAACGCTTCGGAAAGCTCCGGACCCACGATGCCGATTCTCGGGAGGAATATCTCAGCGCGAAGACAAGCGTATGGTCGGGACATCGGTCGAGGTGCTGTCATCAAGCCTTTTGTTACGCCCGCATGGAACAAGGCAAGATCAAACAAGCCCGCCCCACCACGACTCGTCGTCACCACCAAAACCTCACAGCTTGAGCGGCACTCCATTTCGTTTTTGCTCGACGCAGCCCCGCCTCCCAACAAGCTCGCGCTCGATTTCATCTTAGCGGCTGCTTCCCCGACATGCTCTTCGGCTGTGATGCTCGAGTCTTCTCCCCCATCACCGCCCGCAGTGAATGTGCGCTCGCCATCCCCGTTGGAGAGCTTACCCCCTACTCTCCCATCACCGATGTGCTCCCTTCGCTCAACGCGCCAGCAGCCACCCACCCGACTGTCACCGCCTCCACACCCTTCGTGTCAACAACCGTCAGATCTGTTGCCCTCGGTCGCTTTGCTTCAATCGCCGTCAACCCCCTTGTTGCAACCGGAGACCGACAATCCCTCATCCCCACCATCGCCAACGGTACCAAATGCCCCCAACGACTCGCTGTATGGACCAGATTCAAAGGGGCGCTGGAAGGTTTTTCGTGTTGTCAACAAAGCAACCTCCGGGCGGTATCGTGGCTGGTACCGGGTGGTATGGTACGGTACTGGCCCAGAACGGAAACCAGTACGTACGAGCCGCGGAAGCACCTCATTCGTGAAGGTCTCAAGAAGGCAGTCCTGCTAGTCGACCGGTGGATTCGAAAGGGTCGCGTGGGTACACTTGCTCAGTTCGCCCGAAACGAGCTTCCCCATGGGCGAGTTCTCACGGCGAGCCCGTCTAACACCGGTCTATGTGCTTTTGAGGCTCTAAACGACGCATGTGTACTCCAAGGTCGCCCAGAAGCCGCACCAATCGAACGAGCGTCCGCGTTCATCGCGCAATACAAGAGCCAAAATGGCCGTGACCTTTGCACGGGCGTCGACTGGGAGGTTATCCGCCAGTATACGGTGTTTCTGAAGGATAGTGGCTCTCCACTGTGGTGCAAGAAGCTGTACTACAACTATCTACGGTCCAGCGTGACACGGATCCAAGCTGTCAAGGAGATCGGCCTACTCGAAGAGTTCTTTATCGTCGGCGCGTTCCGATCAGATGGGATTGGGCACTGCTTTGTCCTGCAAGTGCGTTCCGGTACGTACATCGTCTGTGAGGACAACCAAGAACAAGAGCTCAAGCAATACGGTGAGTGGGTCGCAGAGGTACGCTTCGTGCGTCAAGTTAGATTTTTTTGCCAATAAATGTGTTCCTGTATCTTGATGTGGCGTCTTCCGAGAAATCGGCATCGTTGAAACCGCGGAATCAAAGGCTGAGCAGCCCTGAGCACGTTTAAAGCCAAGGGGTCGATGGCCGAGCGGCCCTGAGCACGGGAAAACACTGTCGGCACATTAATCCAATCATCAATAGCATGTAGTTTGATGGCCGATAGCACCAATTGCAAGGCGGCAGCGGGCAGCAGACATGGGCAGTGGGCAGGGGCAGCAGCGAGCAGGCATGGGTGGTAGGCGGGGCCTACGGGCGGGGGCACGGGCAGCATTGGACAGCGGGCAGCAGTGGGCAGCAGCGACAGCGGGAGGAGGCGTGGCCACTACGCGGCGGCAGCGGGTGGGGGCACCATGGGCGCGAGCCAGAGGACTGGGCGCGACACGCTCGCGCGCGTGCGGGCACATGAGGCCTGTGTGAGGATTGGAAACTGCTGTGGGGCCCGTGGATCTGTTCTAAAACCTACTGCTGAAAAACCTTGCTGATGTGTTGGTGACTCAGAACGTCGACGGCCGTCTGAGGTTGAAAATCCCGCGGGTTGGACGGCGCTGGGCGACCTTCTGGGGCGATCTCCCAGCCTCTAGAACGCCCTGGAGGCGGAGAAAACGACTAAAAACAAGAATCGCCCCTTGCCGGGCACGATCTGACTGGAAGCTCCAACCTTTTCGAAATAACCTTGTCTGAGGTTATATATCACATACCTAGCCCTACTAAAAGGTTATGAACGGTTTTTTATGCAGACGAAGGTTTTGCTAAGGTTTTTCCATCCCTAACGGTATGTTGCGTTCTTGGCGCCAGGACGTTGCAGGAGCTTAAGTGGTAGGTGGCACTCAAACTTTTTGGTCTCCATCTCGACGGAGTTCTTTGAACTCCGAACAGCTCAAGCCGCGGCAAAGCAACGACTGTTCTTGAAAGAGGAGATCGCACGTGAGATAGAGTACTACTGTCTCACGACAGATGTCTGGACCGACATGCCAAGTCGAAGCTACATTTCATTCACCCTCCATTACGTTACCCCTTCGTTCGAGTTGAGGAACTACACCCTCGAAGTCGCTCCGTTTCCCGGAAAGCACAATGGCGTTGCAATCTCCAATGCTCTCACGGCGATCATGAAAGAATGAAAGCTTCCCAGGGAAAAGTGCATTATGATGCTTCGAGATGGGGCAAGTAATGCCGTTGGCAGCGGCAACAGACTTTCGATCCCACACATGTCGTGCGTCGCTCAATCTTTTCACTTGATCGTTGCTGGTGCGCTGATAAAGAAGCGCGGGAAAAAGTCTAGTTCGGAGTTACTTGAGACGGCGACAACCGCGGAAGATTTTGCTGCTGCTCACGACGAGCTCATTTGTGAAACGTTGGAGGACGAATTGATTCGATATCTCCCAAACATCGAAAAAGAAGCCATGGACGCGGTGCGTGAGATTGTGAAGAAGTCGAAAAACTGCTGTCTATGTAAAGAAGTCCGCGAAGGCAACTAAAAAACTGGAAGTTCTGCAGCTTTCGCGCCGATACAAAAAGCGCACGGTCAAGCTCGACTGCGCGACACGCTGGAACAGTTGTCGCGATATGCTACGCAGGATGAAACAAATCCGTGTGTCGTTGACGGCATTTATTGATTTTGCTCGCAGTTCAGATCAGGAAGAATTCGACAACTTCACACTACAGCAGTTCACGGCAGAGGAGTGGCTGGTTGTAAAGTGTTTGTTGGTACTTCTGGAACCTTTCCGCTACGCGACCAAGATGCTTGGGAGCAGTAGCTTCCCGACGATGACCATGGTGTACCCTTTTCTGCAAAGCATACGCGCTATGCTCGATGATACTGCACTTGAGGGGATCTTTGCCAAACATCAGGTCCTCGAACGCATCGACACGATCAGGATCTTGATGACAACCATTCGGGGCTGCTTCATCAAGCTTTTCGACAAACGATTCAACCTCGACGACGTCAGTCGACTCTGGGTATGTGCTCTTGATCCTCTCTTTCACAAGTTGGCATTTGCATCTGAAGAGAATAAAAAGGCAGCGAAGGCGAGCACCTTAGAGGAACTCGTATCACTCGTTGGCAGAAACGCAACTGATGAGGAAGTGGAGAGCAGCGAGGAGGAGACAGCGCACGAAATGCCTACGCCGAAGAAGACTAAGGCTCGCTTCGAGGAGCTCATGCAGGGTCAACCGCGACGGTCTCAACCAAGAACACCTGCTCGTACCGAGCGGCAATTGAGCGATGAAGAGCTTACAACGTACATGGCTGAACCGCAGATTGACATGACTAGCAACCCGCTGTCGTGGTGGGTCGAAAACCACTCAAAATATCCTCGATTGGCGAAGCTGGCGAGAAAATGGTTGTGCGGACAAGCAACATCGATCCCGAGTGAGCGAGCATTTTCGCGAGGTCAGAACACAGTCAGCATCAAACCATGTTCGTTGGCGGCCGACTCTGTGCGTGATCTTGTTTTTCTGGATGAATTATACAAATCACGACTGCGAAACCAAGGTTTTGTTGCGGATGAAGGCATAGAAGCCGACCACGAGGACGACGAATTGGACGACGAAGAATAGTCGCCAACAAATCCCGTAGTTCGATATTCTGTGCCATCACATACAACAACATGGGCCCAGTACGACCGCAGATAGCGAGAAGTAAATGAATTTTGCATATGCCACCGCCTCTTCGATTTCAGTGTGACCTTTCTTTCGCCTCACTCAATAATCATATCCACGAGAATGGCTGATGATCAATGCTTTATTCGCCTTTACGAGCACACATGCGAGCCCTTTCAAGTCGAGCTGGGACCGACCAGCACCTGCAATCGTCTCCTCGCGGTCGGAGACATGCGTGACGCGATCCTTCCCCGAGAGCTCTCAAAGTATAGCTCTATACACGTGTCGTAAATTGGTCTCACGATCTGGATTGTAGTCAAGCAAGCATCACCATCGCATTTGCCGCACACGCGGTCCATGACGATGCCCTGGTGCGCGCACAAGCAGACTTCGCGCGCCGCCCCCACTAAGCCAGTGTTCATTGGCAGTAATGCCGCGGCGATGGGCTCCATGCCCTCGCTCTCTCACAGCACGATGGAGATAACGTGGCACAGTGACGTCCGACGTCACCGACGTATCATGGCACACGGTGACGTCCGGCGAGTCGCTGGAGCCACCACCACCGCCGCCCGCGGCCACGAGCACCGTCTTGTTGTTGACAAGCATATCCGAGACCCCGCCGCCGCCGCCACCAGTAAACTCGCCAGTGCCGCCGTCGCCTCCTCCGTTCCATCCGCCCAGCCTGCCACGTGCCGCGCCAGCCCCACTGCCGCCTAAAATCTCGAACATGTCGTCAGCGCGGACCCGAAACACGACGTGCGCGAAGGCTCCTCCACCGCCCGCTACCACCGCCAGCCCCCCACACGTACGCGTCGGCCGCGGCGATCTGCCGCGACGACACGTAGGCGCTCGCGACACGCCAGGACTGGACGGCACCGGTGAAGAAGTAGGTCTGCTCGTCGAGCACCTCGCCACTGAGCGTGGTCGGTAAGCGCATTACGACGCCCCGGTCACCATCGGCAGCGCGTACCTGCGGGCCAAACGCAACGCCGTGAACATACTGGGGTTTCACAACGACCAGTGTCGTGGTCTCACTTGGCACCACGACAGTCTCCGATGCAGAAGTGCCCATGGCCACATAATCGATCATGAAATCCAGGAACTCGGCAAACTCGCTCGTGCCGAGTGCGTTACGAGCGCGCACACGAGCGACGTACCCCGTGAACGGCGCGAGTACAGCTCCGTCCGTGGAGGAAAAAGACGAGGTGAGGTTCCAACTTGTGGAGTTGCCATCGAGCGAGGCCAGTCGTGTCCACGTCGTCGACGCGAACGCGCGGAGCTCGAGATCGTACGCGAGGATTGGTGAAACGTCGTCGCTGCAGGGAATAAACCACGTCAGCCTCAGCGAGGGCGTGCGCGTGACCGCGAGCTGCCGTGACGGGGACGTCGGTACGCTGGCGGCCGTATGGAACGGAGCGGACGGCGCGCTGAACGGTCCGACGCCGTTGCCGTTGGCTACACTAACGAGGAACGCGCACGACGAGTTGGCACGCAGCGTCGGCAACGAGTTTACGACCGTAAGGCCCACGTGATCCTGTGGGACGGCTGTTCACTGATTCGGACAGCGGCACGGAGAGCTTGCAGAGAAACGCCAGTGGAGCCCAGAGCGGTTCGTTGGTGACAGCCACCAACCACGCGATCTACGCGAGCTTGCATAGCGAGCATACGGCGTCCGAATGGCGCAGTGTCTGGTTGAACAGTGTGAGCGTCACAAGAGATAGCAGCACGTGTGCCCGAACAAACCAGACAAACCAGGGGAAGAGCCGCCAATTCTGGGTCGGGCTGTGATGCAAATCGGCGACGCCGTGCGTCACTTGGGGGCTCACAGTTAGCCTCAGTTACCAAACGTTAGCTTAACTCCAAAGTGAGTTAGAGTTAGTTGGGCAGAAAGGCTAACTCCGGCAGGTCTACTCGCAAGCATCGTTAGCACAATCTTGACTGACACTTCTGCAGGAGGCAGTGCGCGTTGCTCGAACACCCAAATATTTCTTGTACGCCAGACGTGGTGAACCACCACAGAGCACAACACCGTCCACACTGTCTTGAGACACACAGCTCGATCACTCGGCAGTCGGAGTCGTCCTGGAGGCAAACCCAACAA
>JAADVT010000673.1:0-18185 GCA_023335895.1 Pythium rishiriense
CCTGCGCATCCCCCCCCCCCAGGCCGATTACCAGTCCTGGTCCCACGAACGACCAGCCTTGGCGAGGGTTCCCTCACTGGTAACCATCCATGGTACTTACACCCAAGGACCCCCTGTCTCTGGCTAGAGTGCCTGGTGGTCAACGCTGTCCGAAAACGTTTCCTCACATGTACTAAACACGGACTGAGCCCACTGACACGAATCGCCAAGCCGAAACACCTGGTCGCGGTCTTTTCTTTTTCGTCGTTGCGCGCTCGACTCTCTGCGCGAGAGAGAGGACGCGAGCGTCCCCCACCCCACCCAGATGGGATAGGCTCCCCTGGAACGCCGCAGTTGCGGCTGCCACTGCGGACGCGAAACACTGGCGCCACTGGGCATCTCTCCACCAGATCTCTGGCTTCCATGCTGTCCAGAGCGGGACCAAGACCCCCGATGCCACGACACGGTCGTCTCTCTCTCTGTATTCCCCCCGGGGACGAGATCCCACACTCTCCCGGCAGCAGCCGATGCACGGTGACCACACCTGACTAGCTCCGGTGTCGCCCCTCCACCTCCAAATCCAAGGACCTCCCCCACTCAGTTTCCGATTCTCGCGCGTCGCCGCACGCCGACAGTATAGAATATTACTATGGAACCACGTAAACCGCCGGTCGTGCTCTACAACGTCGCGGTCATGGAGAGCCCGCGCCACGATCGCGTGCGCGCGTCCACGGGCTCGAGCGACTCGTACGTCGTCTAGTAGGACCCCTGCAGCTACACCAAACCGTTGGGAGACTCATTAACCTGTTTCCCGGTTGGCTGCGACAGGGAGACCAATCTGGATTTCATCGACTCGATCCACCACGCGAGCCTCCACATCGTCGACGCGCCACAGCACAACTACCTGGACGAGACCTCGACGCTCAGCTCGGCGCCGCACCACGTGCTGTACAAGTCGCCGATCCAGTCGGTCGCGCCGACCACGGCGACCTCGGGCTCGGCGCAAAAGCAGAAATACCGCGTGCTCGGCACGCTCAGCCTCACGAGCATCCTCTACTTCGCGACCTGCGGCGGGCCCGTGGGCTCCGAGCCGCTCATGTCCTCGGGCGGCCCGCTGCTCGGGCTCGTGGGCATCGCCTGCTACATCGTGACGTGCCAGATCCCCATGTCGCTCATGCTCACCGAGCTGAGCTGCGCGTTCCCGGAGAACGGCGGCTTCTCGGTGTGGGCCATGACGGCGTTTGGGCCGTTCTGGGGTTTCCAGGTCGGCTACTGGTCCTGGGTCGCGTCGATCCTCAACAACGCCATCTACCCGGGCATCATCTACACCACGCTCGCGGACGCGTACGGCATGGAGGCGACGTCGGGCGCCGTGGAATTCCTCGCCAAGGTCGCGATCGCGATCGTCTTGGCGCTACCATCGTACCTTGGCGTGCGCCTCGTCGGCATCGGCTCACTGCTGCTGTTGCTGGCAGTGCTGGGCATCGTGCTGGTGTTTAGCGTCTGGGGCTTTGCCGACGGCCAAGGAGCGTGGTTCCGCCTGGCCGAAGTGCGCAGCGCCAGTGACGTCGCGCCCGACGGCTCGAGCGGCGTCGACTGGTCGCTGCTGATCCACACGCTCTTCTGGAGCTTTGACGGCGTCCAGCTCGTCTCGGTCATCGGCGGAGAAGTGCTCAACCCGGCTCGAACGTACCCGCGCGTGATCGCGCTGACCGTGTTCTTTGCTGTCTGTACGTACACGCTTACGTGGCTCGCCGGTGTGTCGGCCGACCGGATGCCGTGGCTCGAGCTCGAGGAGGACTCGCTGCCGGACCTGGCCGAGGCCATCGGCGGCGCGACGCTCCACCAGTTCATGATCGTCTCGTCCGTGCTCTCGTCCATCGGACTCTACGCGTGTACACTTTTCTTCCAGGCGTTCCTCGTGCAGGGCATGGCCCAGTCGCGGCTGCTGCCGTCGATCCTGCGCAAGCGGAGCGCGCGCTTCAAGACACCCCAGTACGCGCTCGCGCTCACGCTGCTCGTGACGCTCGCGCTCGTGGGCTTTGACTTCGAGTCGATCCTCAACATGACCAACGCGTTCAGCGGCATGGTCCAGCTCGTGATCGTCGCGACCATGCTCAAGCTGCGCCGCGCCTTCCCGTACCTGCCGCGCCCCATGAAAGTGCCGGGCAACTTTGCGACGCTCGTGGCCATGCTCGTGCCGACGACCGCGCTCTTTGTGTTTGCGATCGTGTCGACGCTCGAGGACTGGAAGCTCGCGCTCGTGGTCGTCGGGTTCGCGATCCCGGGACTGCTCTTCCCGTCGATCCGCCACCGCTTTGGTGGTGGACGCCTTTTTGGATGAGCGAAACGAGACCATAGACTGACTGCTCGGCGAGCGAACGATCCCCACGGCATGGCCGCCAGATTATAAACCGTGCTGCTAGTAGTTGTAAACCAGTATAAAGTACGTCCATTCAACCGCTTGCCTCATGCAAACTTTCGCGTCCGCGGCCTCCAACTCGCTGAGACGATACCAGGTCTCAACTCCAGTGCGTCATACACGTTTGTTCCCAGGGGGAAGTTCCTCTTCAATCTTCCCAGGGTCCCCCCACGGACCGTGGCACTACAGGTCAAGCCCAATAGATTACACTCGGGAACGTGGCGTATGCAGAGTCACAAATACACGATTGGCTTGCTCACATCGCTCTTCCGGTCATGACGGAGGTGGCCGACTCAAAACCCCACCGTTCATGGGCCACGGCAGTCCACGAGGGGGCGTCGCCTTCTGATCGCCATGTGCGGCCGTGGCAAACGATCGGAAAGCTCCGGTTCGCGGTCATCTCGACGCGAATCTATTCGCCAGACACACACGGCGCTCGCGAACCGAACAGACTGGACGACACCAACGGCTTTGTGTTGGCGATGAGTCCACGAAGGACGGCTCCAAAGACGCGCATCGCAACCGGACCGACCCAAGCGCGATTGAAGTTGAGATCGCCGCGTCGGAAGTCGTGAGACCCCACAAAGCACGCGCCCGTCTGCCGGGTCTCCACACATGTTGGTGGCTGCGCGATGAGATCGTCGACTGTCCAAAAAAGTCCATCCTTCGCACCACGTCGCGCCAAGTATTCGATTTCCACAGCTTTCTAATGATCGCGAACGCCTTCAGCCTGAACGGGACAAAGTATTCGTATTTGGGAGGCTTACGATATGGAAGGATAGTCGCCGCATGGATTGTGCCTGGTCTGCGCGAGATCCCCAGTCCCACGGTGCTCGGTGGGCCTGGCTGCCAAGTCTCTGGAGCCCCCCCTGCCTTCAATGTCTCGAGCAAGACGCACGGCAGTCTGAGCGAGGGAGTTCTCTCCGAATTATACGAATCTGAACGTTTGTGGCAGGTGGTCCCTAGGAAACACTGTTTCCACGACGCCGCGAATCTTTTGGTCGGCGTTTTGTGGCGCACAACTTAGCTGTGTGTGCGGAACGTCTCTCTGCTCGGATTCCGCGGCTTTCTCGACGTCACCGTGCAACGTCACTCTTGCTCGAGGAGCATTATGAGGGAACATACTTCTCTTCGGAAGCCGCGTCCAAGTTGCATCGCGGATGTGTTGCACTCGACTGTCGCCCGCATTCTACTCTTGCTCTATAGATACAGAGGCATGGCTGTCTCTAGCGTCGGGAGCCGCGCCTCCATGGCGGGAAGCGGGAAGTGAGATGTGTTCGCGTCCCCGAGAAATTATCCGGCAAAGCCCTGCACTACGGGAAGAATTGACCGACACAGATTGAGGTATCCACGGTGGCGAAGGAGGAGGAGATGGTGGAGAAGGCGCAGATACGTAGGATCCCCGCAGCTTCGGACAAACATCGTCTTGATCATTTAGCCCATAGTGTCGGACCAGACTCACCCTCCTCACTCACTCTCCCGCTCCGGCAGTTATCGACTTTTTGTGCGGTCAGTTTTCTTCTTTCACTGTTGACCTTGAGCCAATGGATCCATCGAAGAAGATGCAAATGCCCAACGGCGTCGCGCTCATGGAGCCACCGCGCGCGTCCTCGAGCTCCAGCACGAGCTATCGAGGCTCGGGCATGTACGACCACATCAACAGTACATGTCTTTCGACAAAGTGTGCTCACATGTCGAATTCGTAGGCATCTCTTGGACGCGATCCACAGCGCCCACGGAGCTGTCCAGACACCTGAGTTCCCACAGCACGAGCTCGTGCTCTCTCCGTCCGTCGCACCCACGACGGTGACCACGGCGTCGCGTCGCAAGCACCGGTACCGCGTGCTCGGCACGCTTGGGCTCACGGGTATCGTCTACTTCTCGGTACGGTATCACCATCATTGGTGTGTACACCCGTTCTTCTCACCAAACGCTCTTGTCATTCTCATCTAGAGCTGCGGTGGCCCCGTCGGGTCAGAGCTGCTGATCTCAACAGGTGGACCGCTCGTCGGTCTACTCGCGATTTTCGGCTACGTGGTCGTGTGCCAGATCCCGCTGTCGATGATGGCGACCGAGCTTTCCTGCGCGTTCCCCGAGAACGGCGGCCACGCCGTGTGGGCCATGACGGCGTTCGGTCCGTTCTGGGGGTTCCAGGCCGGCTACTGGGCTTGGATCGGTTCAGTCTTCAACAATGCCATCTACCCGGGGCTCATCTTCAGCGCCATCACCGACGCGTACGGACTCGCCGTCCCGTCGACCGTGGCCACGTTCTTCATCAAGGCCGCGATCGCCATTGTGCTGGCGCTGCCGTCCTACTTCAGCGTGCGGTCCGTCGGACTCGGCGCACTCGGACTCCTCGGCTTTGTCATGGTGACCGTGCTCATGCTGTGCGTGTGGAGCTTTATTGAGGGCGACGGCGCCTGGTCCCGGCTCAGCGACGTCCGCACAGCAGAGGACGTCACCGACGACAACCCACAGGGTGGCATCGACTGGACGCTGCTGGTGCACACGGTCTTCTGGAGTTTCGACGGCATGTACACGATCGCTGTCATCGGCGGCGAAGTGATCAACCCGGCGCGCACGTACCCACGCGTCATGATCTCGGCCGTGGGCCTCGCCGTGCTCACCTACGTGGCCGTGTGGGTCAGCATGGTCGTCGCGGACAAGACGCCGTGGCTCGAGTTCGTCGAGGACTCGCTGCCGGACGCGGCCGAGGCGATCGGCGGCTCGGTGCTGCGCCAGTTCATGGTGGCCACGTCGATCCTGGGCTCGGTCGGGCTCTTCACGTGTTCGTTTTTCTTCCAAACGTTTCTCGTGCAGGGCATGGCCCAGTCGCAGATGCTCCCGGCCGTGCTGCGCAAGCGCCACGCGCGCTACAAGACGCCCAAGTACGCGTTCTACGTGAGCCTTGTCGCGACGCTCGCGCTCGTCGGGTTTGAGTTCGAGGCCGTGCTCAACATGACCAACGCGTGTAGCGGCGCGTTCCAGATCCTCATGGTGCTCTCGATGCTCGAGCTGCGGCGCTCCTTCCCGTACCTCCCACGGCCCATGAAGATGCCAGGCAACATCGTGGTCGTGGGGCTCGCGCTCTTACCCATCGTCGCCGTGTACGTGTTTTTGATCGTGACGACGCTCCAGGAATGGGATCTCGCGCTGATCGTGCTGGCCTTTGCGGTGCCAGGGCTGCTCTTCCCGTTCATTCGCAACAAACTGGCCGGCCGCCACGTATGCAGCAAGTGATACGACACAAATACTTGTGAAACCTACTCGGTAGAGATGGACTACAAGTACACTGCGACCTGCAGTGTAAGGTCAGGCATCGTATTATGAGAACAGCACTCTACAACAATGGATGCTCAGTTACAGGGGAAGTCCCTTGTCGCCTGGTAGTGTAATGCAGTGTACACAGCAGACATGGACGGTCGTGCTGGATGTCATGTGACAACACGAGTTCGGAAACGAATGTCCAGCGAATCTATTAAAGACCATGCTTGGGTGGCACGCGACGGCAGAGAGCATTCGCAAGGGAACGGATCGGGGATCGGGACCACGCCACTTTGCGTCATAGAGTGCGCGATACACACATCCAGAAGAGAGCGGAATGGGAAAGGATGTCAAGTACGCCTGTCTTCCATGGTGGCCTGTCTCGGTGGGTTCGAGACTACAACCCGAGTAACTTACACTAACAAGTACCGCGTAAGTAGTGCGTACTGTGTTGCGAGCGGCATCGCAGACCCCAAATCGCGCCTGGTAGTGAGACCGCCATGCCCTGCGGCACTCGTGGGGGGAACATTGGGGCATGTGAGGGGCGTTTTTTGTGTGTGGACCGGCGCGTCAATCTTGGCTCGCGTGGCGAAACGGACTGAGACGTCCGCGTGCATAGAGAATCAAACGACACCTCGCCTTCTGCGGCGGGTCTACTGTGTCCATATCCAGGGGAGGAGCACGCAGAGTTGGACGAAAAGTTTGGCACGACGTGGGGAAAGGCTTCCGTGCTGTCCGACGATGGAATCGTTGAGGTCGTGTCTCTCGATGATCGAGTCACCACTTGACTTCGTTGTTTGCCACGGCCCAGTACTCGAAGCTACACATTACTCCAGTTCGTAGAGGGACTTGGGGGTTCAAAGACCTTGTACAAGCCGGAGTTTGTTGTGATGAGTATGAGCGTGCCGTCTGCCAGCCGCAATCGGCATTTCCAGAACAATGTGAACCCTACGGGTCCTCAAATCGTGTGGAGTGGTGGACTGGACTTCTCTGTCCGATTTGTTGTGCTACTCGAGTGGAGAACACACCCACTATGTAGTCTCGTTTCCCTTTCGACGGTGTGTCAGTGTTTGGCGGTGTGCTTCAGTTCCTTTGGCGACCAACGGATCCAGCCGAGATCTATCTGGACACTGCGAGTCGCGTGGCCCACGGGCACTGGATAGTATCCACGTGGGGTTTGCCGCCTCCCCTTTTGTGTCCCATCGACCCCGTCGCTTGGCCACTCTGGTCAACGCGCAGCCCCGGCGCTACGAGTGATTTGTGCACACGACTGGCTTTTTCTCGCTGGGACTCATCATAGTTTATCCAAGAGTAATAGCGAGATTTGACCACCCACAAGCGAGGATTCTACCCATCCAAGAGGCACGCACTCGCTTCATGTCTGCGTTGTCTCCCACTCCGACGTAACTGTGCCCGACGAAAGCTGATACCGTAGCGCCCGACAGTGGTCGTGCGGTGCTCCATCTGGCGCGAGCGTGGCAACCTACGGCCAGAAAACAGGCACAGGTGAATCCGCGCGGTTCCACTTTCTCTCCGCGCCACCAACTGGCTGGTCTCGTCAAAGCGGCAATCGGCCGGTTTCATCCACTTGGCCAGTTGAGCTCCTCGGACTGTGTACACACCCGCACGGCTCCTCTGCGCACGCCACACGCCAGTTCCCAAAACGCGTCTCCAGTGCCAGGTCCTCTCCTCCCCGAAATGGACCAGCGCACGAAGACCCTGCTCTACAGCGTGGCCGTCATGGAGAGTCCCGGCGCCAACGACCGCGGGCGCGCGTCCACGGGGTCCAGTACCATCGGCCGTGGCTCGGAAATGTACGCTGCGCCACCCACCATGCCCCGCGAAAAGGATATCTCTCTACGAGCTGTACTGATGTCGGTAGTATTCTCCATGACAGCGACTCGAATCTGGATTTTGTCGACGCCATCCACGACGCGCACGGCGGCCGGGGCTACGACCAGACTTGTACGCCAGCCGGATACGACTTTGATGGCACGGCCATGATGTCCGAGTTCAGCCACGAGCCGTACAAGTCGCCGTACGCGCACTCCGTCGCGCCGACGGCGACCACGACGACCACGGCCAAGCAAAAATATCGTGTGCTCGGCACGCTCAGCCTCGTGGGCATCGTCTACTTTGCGGTGCGTCTCGTTTGCCACCGATTCATGCGTGTGATGGTGCCTGGGCTGACGGTCTCCGCTATTGGGATGGCTAGACATGTGGCGGCCCAACGGGTTCCGAGCCCATCATTTCGTCCGGTGGACCGCTCGTGGGTCTGCTCGGTGTCGTCGCGTACGCGCTCTTGTGCCAGATCCCGCTGTCGCTCATGGTCACGGAGCTTTGCTGCGCATTTCCCGAGAACGGTGGATACTCTGTGTGGGCCATGACGGCGTTCGGTCCGTTCTGGGGATTCCAGATCGGCTACTGGTCGTGGATCTCGTCCGTTCTCAACAACGCCATCTACCCGGGACTCATCTACAGCACGGTCGTCGATGGGTACGGCGTCGAGGCCACGTCCACGGTCGCGTCGTGGTTTGCCAAGGCCGCGATCGCGATCATCTTGGCGCTGCCGTCGTACATTGGTGTGCGATTCGTGGGTATTGGCTCGCTCGTGCTGTTGTTCGTGATCTTGATCACGACTCTCATGTTCTCGGTATGGGGATTTGCCGAGGGCGACGGCGCGTGGTTCCGATTGAAGGAGGTCCGGAGCGCCGACCAGGTCACCGAGGACAGCCCCGACGGTGGTATCGATTGGTCACTTCTCATCCACGCGCTTTTCTGGAGCTTCGACGGGTTGTACGACGTCTCAGTGATCGGCGGTGAAGTGCTCAACCCGGCTCGCACGTACCCGCGCGTGATCATCGCGGCTGTCTGCCTCACAGTCGTTACCTATATGCTGCCTTACATCGCAGCAGTCTCGGCTGACAAGATGCCATGGCTCGACTACTCGGAAGACTCGTACCCCGACATTGCCGACGCCATTGGAGGATCATTCCTGCACCAAGTGTCGATCGTCGCGTCCGTGCTTAGCTCCGTCGGACTGTTCTCGTGCACGCTTTTCTTCCAGTCGTTCCTCGTCCAGGGTATGGCCCAATCGCGATTGCTCCCATCGATCCTTCGCAAGCGCAGTGCGCGCTTCAGGACTCCACAGTACGCCATTTTGTTCAGCCTGGTCGTGACTATCGCGCTTGTCGGATTCGACTTTGAGTCGATCCTCAACATGACCAATGCGTTCAGCGGCGCCGTGCAGATCATGATCGTGCTCTCGATGCTCGTGCTGAGGCGATCGTACCCGTACCTGCCCCGTCCGATGAAAGTACCGGGTAACCTGGTGACACTATCGATCATGCTCGTGCCCGCGATGGCCGTGTTCATCTATGCGATCGTGTCGACGCTCATGGATTGGAAGCTTGCGCTCGTCGTCGTCGGCTTCACTATTCCCGGGATCTTGCTGCCACTTGTGCGTGGGCTCATGTCGGGGCGATCTTGGTGCTGCTAAAGCAGCCAAACGTGGGGTTCTCCATCATTTTTTAAATCGTTGTCAATCATATCTCTATCTCTGTCTCAACGCAGTCCGTTAACGACATTGGCACGAAGCCGTCATTCGGCTAGGGCGTTGTTTCTTGTTGCGCCTTCACGAGCCTGTCCTGTGGAATGTTGTGGCCAACGTTTCAGGACTGTAGCCATCTAATTCACACGTCGCAGGAACCACGATAATCACTATTCAAAATGCCACTATAAAGAGGATCTTTTCTGGATCTTCCACGGGGGATGATTTGGCCAAAGGCGTTCCATCTATTCTGTGGAGAATCGTTCTCCGTTGGGAAAACTGTTCCTCCGCACGTTGCGACGCCACCGGAGAGGAGCAGCCAACACACACAGAAAACAAAGAAACCGTTCCAGCTGGTTGGCGGTTCCCGACCAGCATCGCCCAAGAATGTTCTGCATCGCATCTCCAAGAACCCTGTAGGTACCATCCAACAACCCAATACACACCAGCCTGACTTGTCGCTGTCGAGTGCCCGACAAATTGCGGGATGCTCCACCGTTGGACTGGAGTTTCTGGACGGGTTGCTCGTTCCGCTTGGCGATTCGACGCGGCGTGGAGCGTGAGCCAAAACTCTTCCACGGACGGAATGAGAGTTTCGGCGAGAACGCTCTACCTGGGTCCATCGGCCCCGCGGTGCAGATTGGCGTGACCCGTCATCTCAGAACGAATTTATTGTTCTCTCGCCGTGTTGCGCGACCCAGATCGAGAACAAAGCGCGATTTGGTTCTCCACCAAGGCCCCACAAACGCCGATGGCGTCGGTCGATTCACCCGCTTCATCGCTCAGGATGGTGGAGAGCCCTCGACTAGCGACCAGGTGCGACGCCGCTTGGCTCGTGCTCACTTCTCGCTTGATCAGTCATTCATCAAAATGTTCCCGACAGCGACGACAAATTGGGTTCCGACGGGAACAGCGCGTGCTACGCGCATTTCCCGCGGCTCCAGAACCAACCCGCGCTCGGCGACCCACAGAACCGATTAGGCGGTCGCTCTCTGAGTTGGGGCGGCGCCGGCTCGATCACGGCACCCGACGACGAGCTGTTCATGAGCGACGTCGAGCCCGAGTTTTACCACGCGGCACTCTTCTCACCACAGGCCGCGCAGCGCCAGGAAAGGTTCCGCGTACTCGGCACGCTTGGACTAACGGGCCTCGCGTTTTTTGTGGTGCGTCTAACTCAAATCAGCCAACGGTTCCGAAGGCGCGTCTAACCCTGGTTTTGATTCTTGTTGGATATTTTTTGCTAGTCGTGTGGCGGCCCCATCGGCTCGGAGCCATTGGTCTCAGCGGGGGGTCCGCTCGTCGGGCTCATTGGTGTCGCCGCCTACGTCGTGTGCTGTGTGTTCCCGTTCATGTTCGTCGTCGCGGAGCTCTGCACCACGTTCCCCGAGAACGGAGGCTACACGGTGTGGATCATGACCGTCTTCGGGCCGTTCTGGGGCTTCCAGGCCGGCTACTGGTCCTGGGTCGCCTCGGCGCTCAACAACGCGCTCTACCCGGGGCTCATGTATTCGATCATCAGTGACGCGTGCGGCTGGAGCCTCTCGTCGACTGCGCAGTACTTTGTCAAGGCATCCATCACCGTTTTGTTGTGTGTGCCATCGCTACTCAGCGTGCGCTTTGTCGCGGCCGCTGCATTTGTGCTGCTCGTCGTGATCTCATCGTTGTTTGTGCTCTTTTCGTCGTGGGGATTTTCTGACGGTGCGAATGACTGGAGTGTGCTGCTCGACGTTCGCAACAACGCCACCGTAACAGCTCTAGCCACGGGGGAATCCAAGGACGCCATGATCGATTGGGGGCTGCTCGTGAACACGCTCTTCTGGAACTTTGATGGACTCTATGATGCGTCCATCATCGGCGGCGAAGTACTCGACCCGACACGAACGTATCCTCGTGTTTTCATTATCAACGTCTCGGTGATGGTCCTGATCTATGTGGTCCCCATTGTCAGCGCGGTCACGGCCACTTCGGGGCGACTGTCGTGGCTGGACTTTGACGAAGACTCCTACCCATCGATCGCGAGCGTCATCGGTGGCTCGCCATTGCACTCGATGATCCTGGTGTCGTCTGTGCTGAGTGTGATGGGGCTGTACACGAGCTCGATCATGTTCCAGTCGTTCCAGGTGCTCGGAATGGCTCAGATGCGATTGCTCCCCGCGGCTTTCCGAACACGCCACAAGACCTTCCACACACCACAGTACGCTGTACTACTGAGCATGCTCACCACAATGGTCTTGCTACTGTTCGACTACGAGTCGATCCTTGGGCTCACGAATGCGTTCAGCGCCGGTATCCAAGTGCTCATCGTGCTCACGATGCTCCAGCTACGGCGAGTGCTCCCACATATCACAAGACCCACCCGAGTACCGGGTCCGTTTGCGCTCGTATGTGCCGTGCTCGTTCCCGTCTCGATCGTCTTTTTCTACATCTTGTTCACGACACTCGAAGACGGCAACACTGCGCTCGTCTTCTGTGCATTGCTTGTACCCGGCGTGGTCTACGGCGCCGTGCGGCGCCAACGTGTGCGCGAAGAGCTACAACAGCGCGCTCGGCAGCACCAACGGGACCTACTCGCCCACGTTCTACCGTCGGAAGCACTTCCGTAACGTTGGAACACCAAACACGAGTTGGAAACCTAAGTCGTTGGATTCATCGTTCTCGTCCACACTTGTCCTTCTTTCCTGGTTTTCTCACGAAAAAACCAATTCCCCATACAAATGTACGATAGCAGCAAGACTCGAATATCGCGATCTTCTCTCTACTTTTTCTTGCCGTTGGCCTTGCCGCCGGCGTCGCCGCCAGCTTCCTTTTGGGCCGCCTTCCGGGCGATCTTCTCCTGGAGCGCCTTGGCGTCGGCCTCGCGGCGCGCGTTCGGGTCGCCCTTGTTCACCTTCTCAGCGCCCTTGGCACGCGCCTGCGCGCGCTGTACGGAATCGAACACAAACCATCAGTCAACTTGTATCGCTGGGGAAGCGGAGGACACACGTACGGCGCGGTCGACGTCTCGCTGGTTTCCACGCGACATTGCTTCGTTCTGCCAGGAGATGGGAGAACGAGGGGGGAGAGAGGGGGGATAGAACAGTGTGCCAGAGGTCAGCGCCATTCGCAGCCTCGGTGGGGGAGCGCGCCCGCGCAGCGAGCGGCCATGTACATGGAGGTGGGGGTTTCTTCGGCGTGGTGGTGGTGGGTTTGACTGGGCTGATGACGGCGAAACTTTGAACACACTGAAACAAGTGATCACTCAACTTTCCCCACACTAAAAGCGACCTCACCTAAACCAGTGATGCCGTATTTTACGGGAAGGAATGTATTTTATGGTCAAGCCGGTTTGGCACATCGTACTTACGATGCCGAAACGTACTTAGCAAGGCGGGCTTGGTGGGTCCGCAACGGGTCGAGCCCACGTTCCGACCCGCTCCCCCTCCCCACCGCATTCCAACCCCCAAGACCAAAACCAGGGAACCCCCGCCGCGTGACGGATTCGCGCCCGCCATTTTCGGCTGTTTTGAAGTTGCCGCGGCGCGAATGAGCCGCTCCAGCGCGACGCTCGCGGATGAGCGTGGGCATCTGATACCACCATCTGATCCGCTGGACCACGGCGGTGCCGACGGTGGCGCCCACGCTCGCAACGGGTCCGTGATGGCCAAGCTACTAGGGAAAACGCCCCCGCACGTTGCCGTCGCGGAGGAAGTGGAGGAGGAGGAGGAGGAGGAGGAGGGCGTGGAGGAGGAGGAGGAAGAACATGAAGAGGATGGATACGCGAATGGAAACGGCCATGGCAGTGCGCTGGACGACGAGGACGAGGACGAGGAGTACGAACCCGGCGCGTCGGACGACGACTCGGGCGAGAGCGACGACGACGCGGACGTCGGCGACCTCGAGGACGAGGAGACGAGCATGCGCAGTCTGCTGTTGCCCATGGCGACGTACGCGAAGCAGCTTCTCTTCCTGAACGAAGACGACGACGACGGCGCGTTTGACGACCAAGACGCCGAGTTGTGGGGCTCGCCCGAGGACAAGCGCGAGTGGATCGACCGGTACGAGGCCGTCAACCGCGCGTACATCGACAAGTATGGGTGCCGGATCGACGCACCGGCGATCCCAGATACCAAGAAGCGCCTGCGCCAAGAGCGCAACCGTGAAGCCAAATATTCGTTGGTGTTACTGGCGTTGGCCGTCGCGTATCTCGTTCGCTTGCTCGTCGGCCCCGCCGCCACGTTGCCCAATGGCAACGCCTTGACCGCTCCTATTGTGTCGACTCTGGTTGTCGATGTGCCAGTCAACACGCCCACCCCGCAACCGTCACAAGAGTGGCCACCCGACACTACTCCGTGGTGGAGTGATTGGACGGAGAAACTGATAGTGCGTGTCTTCGCGTGGCCTCAATCTTTGCTCAACAGCGTAGAATCGGCTATCTTGTCAACCGAATCAGCACGTTCGAACAAGTCGCTGGATGCTTCATCGCGCGAGGATGAAGTGGCATCTGCAGAGCCTCCCTCTCATTCGCAAACGTTCAGTCCAATCGATCATGAAGAGGACACGGCACCGAACGAACCACCCTCCGAGCCGATCGAGTCGGAAGAAACCGCTTCTGAGCACGCATTCACGAACAAAGACACCACGAATGAAGAAGTGAAAGAAGTGAGCACAAGTGTGGAGACCGGTGTTGAAGGTATTACGGATATCGAGCAGAACCAAGTAACAGATGGTGCTCAAGCTGAAGATCTTGCGGTGGGTGTGAACCGCGATGTACCTGTTGGGCAAGCTCCACGTCAGAGTTCCCATTTTCCCACGGAATCTATCAACTCTGTTTCGGTTGATGATGCCAACGAAGTGGCGGAAAGTCGAGGCGCTGACACTGAAAACCCGACCGCAAGTGAAGAAATCAGAGACACTCACGAGATCCACCTTGAGGAGTCGACGATCAATGTCGAGGTTGCTTCTCATGATCGAGCCGCGGACGAATCATTTCAACGTTGTCTGGATATGTTCCACACGCTTGTGAAGATGAAGCACGACGATAGCGTGAAGAGTGCAGCAGTCAGCGAGTGTGATCGTGCTGTTGAAGATGCATCGTATTTGGCATCCATGAAGTTGATTCGGGCGCAAATACTTCGAGGTGACTTAAAAAGCTTGCTCCAACTCTTTGCTGACGCCAACCAAGATTACGAAGCAACGTTGAACAGCGGTTCGGTGGAGTCGACGCTCTTACAGTCTGAGATTGAGATCAAGATTGCATCCAATCGCTGGATCGAGTTCTACCACACGAAAAATTACAAGGAACTACGCAGTGACTGCCAGCGCGTTTATGGCAGTGCTTCAACTGCATTCACACCAGGAACACCTGATCGTGTCCGTGAACTTGCTGGCGAGTGGCTTCGAGCGTTCCGAAAGGAGACTACAGTTTTGGCGGTGTTGACGAAAACCCGTGCTTGGACACTGTACCGTCCAGTGACGCCGCAGATGAAGACGAATTAATTTAAACACGGCATTTCTCTTTTTCCAACGAAGACACGTAGCGCAACACGTGGAGATAGTTCTTTGCGGAAGCCGAAGCAACTGGTAAGCCTCTGACCTCACTCTACTCTTGACGATATTGTGTGGGAAACTACAACTATAACAACCTACTCTTCCTCCACAATCTCCACTGGGGCCGGCACTGTCGTGTTGTCGCCGATGGCAACGTGCGCCATGATTTCGGTGAGCTCGATCAGACCGACATCTTCGACATTACTTAATGCCTGAAAGTAATCGCCGTCAAAGTCGTAACGAATCATGTGGCCACGGCTGTTGAAGTAGAACCGCAGGTTCATGGGCAAGTTGAGCGATCTGCCCACGAGCTTATGTATCAAGTCTTCCCGATGGCGCAGGTGTGGAAACACGGTGCAGACCGCTTGGCGAGAGATGAGCCCGTCCAGCACGCCTTGCGTGTCGATCATGCATGTCGCAATGGTCGGGTCGTCGCTGGGTTGCTGCGATGGGTCAGTCAGCTCAATGACATTCAACGATCTCAGCCGCATCGAGATCGAAGGGAAGATGTGCGTGTACCGGCGCCACTGCTCGATCCACGTGTCGAGGCCCAGCCCGCTGCCGCCGTACGCGAAGATCGCGCGATCGAGTCGGTTGTCAAAGAAGCGATAGATCTCCGGGATGTGGTGGCCCCGGAACCCGGCGCGGAACGTGTCGTAGTACTCGATGGTCGTGTTGATATACTGGTCGCGCGAGCCCGAGTTGAGCACGCGCGCGTAGTGGAGCGACATGAGCTCGTCGCGCTGGCGGCGCAGCGCCTCGACCTCGCTCATCAAGCGCACGGTCGCGACAAAGTCGTCGGCTCTCGCGTTGCCCGTGGCGTACCGCGGACGCCGAACTGGGCGCCGCGTGGGTACTCGGGACATGTCCCGAGTCGCCACGTCCAGCGTAGCGGGCTGCTCATCCCCGTCCGAGTCCGAGGACGACGACACGGACGACGACACGTCCTCCTCGTCGGTCTCGAACCGTGCACGCTTGGGCGACGGCCCCGAGCTGCTCACTCTCGAGTGCATCATCTCGTCGCCGGACGAGTCGGAATCCATTCTCGTGAGCGTGGTGTGATGGTGTCTTCTTGTGCTGCCGGGCACCGATCTCTTGACTCAAAACAAAAGCACTTGGCGGAGTCGAGGTGCCCCTGGTCAGCGCGACGGTCCTTCTGGTTTGTTCAGGTGGGACACACACCTGCAAGGCATGATTGAGAGGAAGGTTTTTGGGGTGGTGGAGTCAGGTGAATATTCTAGAGTTGACGATCGATTGGTTGATATCGTGAAAGTGCATGTTTTTCAACCACTCATCGTCAGCTTGACCCGCATCTGAGACCATGCCAAGTCGAAAAAAAAAAGTTTGGTTTGGGAAGGAAGGTTTCAGATCCAACTCGGTTTCGGATTTCTACGCGGATGAGGGGAGCGTTCTCCGCTCTGGCGTTCGGTGAACGCGAGTAAGCTCATCCATGTTCACGCAAGAGCCCAATTCGATGGGGTGGTCAAAGGGGATTGACGTTGGTATTATACCCCTCCGTCTACGCGCCTTATCTTTAAAAAATAGGCGCTAGAATCCTACGACCACAACAGGCGTCCGTGTGGCCTCACACTCTCTCGGATCCCCACGGAGCCTTGAACACAGTGCATCCGTGGAACTGGTCGCTCGCGGGCTCCTCGTGGGCAGGAGACTGTGGCTGCCCAGCGAGAGAACGACGGGGATGGGACCAATATCTTGAGCAGTTGGCCGTTTCAACGCCCAGCCAAGCGATGGAAAAAACCAGACAATGGTGGGTCGGGTCGCAACTCGATAAAACGCATGCCAATCGCGAGTGGCCAGTACCTCGAATGAAACCGAACCGCGAGAAGCGCCTACGAGCATTCTTCCTGATCTCCATGGTCCTCGCTGGCGTCGTTCTCGTCGTCCACAACCTCTGGAATCACGCTGCACTCAGTCACCATGACTTGTTCCATCATGTGCATGACTTCGAACAAGCCGACGTCGGCGACGTTGCTAAAGGCTTGAAAAAAATCGGCGTCGAAGTCGAGGCGAATGATGCGGCCGTGGCCATTGAAGTAAAACCGCAAGGTCATGGGGCAGTCCAGCGGCTGGCCGAGGAGTTTATGAACGAGGTCTTCGCGGTGGCGTAGATGAGGGAGTAAGGTGTCGATTGCTTGACGCGAGATGATCCCGGTCATGGTCCCATGGGCCTCGACGATACTTGTCGTCGTCGATGCATCTGCCTCGGCCATACTGGCGATGTCGTGTGGGTCGACGAGGTTCGTGGTGCTCGTCGTCCGAATGCGGATCGCAATGGAGGGGAAGATGCGCATATAGCGGTGCCATTGCTCGATCCACGTCTCCACACCGAAGCCGGTCATGCCGTAGGCAAAGAGTTCGGGGTCTACGCGGGTGTTTAGGTAGTGGTAGATAGCTGGCAGCCGCGGTGCGACCAGCCCATTGCTGAATCGATCAAAATACTCGATCGCTGTGGTCGCCAAGAAATCTCGTCGACTAAAGTTGAGCAGACGGCCGACGCGGAGACTGATCAATTCGTCGCGGCGCCGTCGAAGTCCTTCAACCTCGTTCGCAAGTTGAACTGTCGCGATCATCGTGCCAATGTCCTGCTCAACGTGGCGTCGACGGGGGCCCACGCGATTACGACGACCGCGTATATTGGCTACAAGAAAGTCTTCATTTTGCGCTGCGAAGGTGTCGTCCTCCGACTGCGAAGACACGCCTTCCTCGTCTGTCCCCAGCATGTCACCCCGTTCGTGCTCCAAGCGCACACTCGTCGTCGATTCCACGTCATCGTCATCAGACTCGGGGAAGCCCGACCCCGTCATGTCCGTTGCCATGGAGGAAGTCTTTCTGCTCGAGCGCCAAGTCTGCGTTTGTCCGGCTCGGCTGGTTGCGAAGTGGTGAGTCCTGCTCGACGTCCTGGTCAACGGGCGTTCGTGCGATGGACGAGGCAGTCCAGTTCTGTTGTGCGTACAGTTCTGTTGTCCCACGTGTCCCAGAAGTCAAGATCTTCTCGCACGTTCCCGCCTTCGATCACAGACAGACCCATTCCCACAGGCGCATGGACGAGACGACATGGTCGGACGCAGTTACTGTAATAGGAGGGATCTTTGTGTTCGGGGGTCTCACCTTGGCAAGACAGTTTCTTCACACGACACGCATTGGCGCCACATGAACACGAAGTGCTCGCTGAGTCAACTAACCCACTTCCGCGACCGGTATTTGATCAAGGATTTCCAACAAAAAAAGTAGTCGCCTTTCGCTTGACATGCATTGTGCTCTCCGTGACCCGTCTCGCCGCCAACAAAAATTTGTACCGGTGTAAAAAATTGTCTGGGGTGATGCGCTCTGTTGCTGGGTAACCCCACGGCGCTCTGTGTTGAGGCGATCTGCAAGGATCACAGTCTTGACCTGTCTCGTGCCAAGCAAACCCTGTGGCGAGTC
>JAADVT010000674.1:0-18171 GCA_023335895.1 Pythium rishiriense
CCCCCCCCCCCCCCCCCCCCCCCCCCCCCCCCCCCCCCCCCCCCCCCCCCCCCCCCCCCCCCCCCCAGTCCCCGACTAACCGTCTCGAGAGCGTGTCTTTCTCCATGCGGTTCTTCTCTTCCACGCTCGCGACGACCAGCGCATTGCTGCTACTGCTGGCGTCGCCCACGTCAGCGGCCAACGCGACCGACGTCGGCGCCGGTACTGTCACGGCCAATGCCAACGCCACGTCGTCGGCCGGTGCGTCCGTGGACGGCGTCGTGCTCGTGCGCGGCAACAAGCTTTACAACGCCAAGACGGGCGCACGGTTCTTCATCAAGGGCGTACGTATGGAAGTGAAGACATGACGGTCGCACGAATATAGCGCTGACCGTGCCTGGTGTGTGGTCTTACAGATGACGTACGAGTACGCCGTGGACGACGAGCACTACACCAAGTACTCCAAGGCTGTGATCGCCGAACACCTCGCGGATGTGGATATGAACACGCTGCGTCTGTACGACATCAACCCGGACCTGTCGTACGCTAAGTTCATGGCCGACATGGCCGCGCGCGGTGTGTACGTGATCGTCGGCGGCACGCCCGACAACAGCGATTACTGGGGCAAGTACCGCTACGCGACGCTCAAGAAGGGCACGGGCCCGGCCGAGGGCGAGACGTGCTACTCGCCCGTGCTGCTCGAGTTTGGCAAGAAAGTCGCCAAGAACTTTGGGAAATTCGACAACACGCTCGCGATCCTGATCGGCAACGAAGTCATGCAGAAGGACCTCACGGCCGGCGCATGCGTCAAGCAGTACACGGCAGACCTCAAGACCTGGATGCGCGTCAACGCCAAGAAAATGCGCACGCTTCCCCTCGCGTACGCGGCTGCCGACAGCGCCTACGGCACGCAGATCCCGAGCGCCGAGGAGTACCACACGCTCAAGATCCAGGGCCTGCTGTGCGGTGACAAGATGCAGGACGGCGCCATGACGCGCAGTATCGACATCTACCTCATCAACGAGTACCGCTGGTGCCCGGGCCGCGAGTTTGCCGTCTGGCAGCAGTTCGAGGCTATGGCCCAAGGTCTGCCGATCGTCATCGGCTTTGGCGAGTACGGGTGCAAGATTGACACGCCGCGCGACTGGAAGATGGTGCCGTACCTGTACGACGAGCCTGCCAAGACGGAGGGATTCTCGGCCATTTTCTCGGGCGGTCTCGCCTACTCGTTCGGTGAGGCCAAGCTTGCGCCCGGGTCGTTGTTCCCCATGTTTACTGGCGGCTCGATGGACCCGCTCAAGGAGCCGAGCAACGTGCCGACGACGGATTTCACCAACCTCAAGGAACAGTTCGCCGCCCACAAGCCGTACGCCGAGCCTGCGATGTGGAAGGAAGATGCCAAGTGCAAGTGGGCGCCAGAGATCGAGGCCAAGATCAGCGCCACGAACAAGCGAGCGACCACAAGCGGCTGGATTGTCGCGGACTGTGAGGCTGCGGTGCTCAAGGTCGTCGACAGCGACACGTGGGTGACCAAGTCGCGCCAAGGCCAGGACTGCTCGAGTGGCGACGACTGCGACGTGCCGCTCAAGGCGTCCGTGGGCACGACCCAAGAGGACATTTGCGGCAAGGCCGCGGCAAACACAACGACCGACGCGTCGACCGGTGGTGCCTGCACGTCGGCGAGCGACTGCCTCAACGGCGGCGAGTGCGTCGAAGTGGACAAGGTCAAGCAGTGCAAATGCGCGGCGTGCTACACCGGCTCAAACTGTGGCTTCAAGGACGACGCGGCCTGCCCAGCTTCGGCTGCTAGCGAACCGACGACGGCGCCCAAGTCCGCGGCCGTGTCCGGTTTTACGGTGGTGTCGAGCATGGGCTTTGTACTAGCCTCGGTCGTGCTCGCCATGGCTGCCTAAAAGCACATCCGATAGACGAATCGATAAAGGCTTTGGTAAGTGAGTCGTTTCATAATCTTCTGTCGTTTGATGTTCCCTTCTGTTATCAAGCCATGATGTGGCACTGCCCCGACTGCGCGAGCGCTGCGACAGCGTCGGGTACGATACGTCCGTTTGCACTGGCGCTCAGTTGATTCCCTTGCACCTCCCTAGGAGCAGCAACACGATGAGCTGCCGACATGAAAACCAAATCCACCTCCAGCCCATCAACGAACAGGTATTCGAGGAATGCGAGCGAGCCGAGCGACGGCGGCAGCGGCCCGTCGAACCAGTTGCGGTCGAGCCGCAGCACGCGTAGCTGTGGCAGCTTGGCGAGCGTCACTGGGATCGGTCCCGTGAGGAAGTTGGAGCTCAGATCCCTACACCCGACAGACAAATATTCGGACGTCTAGGAACAAGATCCCGAGAAAACAAACGAGAAACAATCGCACAGTTCTTGCAGAAAGCGCAGCGACGCGCGTGGGAACTCGACGGGCAGGTACCCCACGAGGTTGTTGCTCGGCAGGCGGATCGTGAGGATGTGGCTGTTGTCGTCGCACGTGACGCCGTACCACTGGCCACGACACGGGTCGCTCAGCTCGTTCTGGATGTCCCAGCCGAAGCGCCACGCGGGGCCGTTCGAGGCCCAGTACAGCAGCTTGAGCGCGCCGCGGTCGCTGCGGCTCACGCCCTCGGGCGTCGCCCCATGGGCCCACGGAGCCAGTAGCGCGCACGCCGCCGCCGCCACGCGCATGTTGATGCGAGTTGCCTTCAACATCCCATCCATCGTAACCCTCCCGGACCGTAACCCTAGACCTATAATAACTTATAACCCCCTTCCAAGACGATATTCATACCTCTCGCATCTAATGTTGCTGTGAGGGAGGAAGGAGGTTGCGGCAGTTTGGACCATGCTGGTGGAGAAGCCCGAGGACGTGCGCCACGAGACCGCCGCGGGCACCGGTAAAGCGCAGCGGCGAGGACGGTACCGGGGTGGAATGCCAACCCGTTTGACTCATTCTGTCCCGTCTATGTATCTCTCTCTGGCGCAGCGGCCGCGATCTACGGCGTGGACGCACACCCGACCAAGCCGCTCTTCGCCACGGCCGGCGGTGGTGCGTGCCAGAGCGATGGGGAAGAGAAAAGTGGGAGATGCGGTTGCTGAGGTTTTGTGTGTGTATCGCTGTGTGGGTAGATGGCACGGTCAAGATCTGGTCGCTGGCGCCGGCACGCGCCGACGGCGGCGTCGCGACGTTCGAGCTGCTCGCGACGCTCGCGTTCCACGAGCAGGCGGTCAACTGCGTGCGCTGGGCGGGCCACGGGCGGTACCTCGCGTCGGGCGCGGACGACCAGCTCGTGTTTCTGTACGAGCTCCAGGCGGGCGCGCCGGCGCCCGTGGCGTTCGGCTCGAACGCCAAGCCCAACCGCGAGAACTGGGTGCGCTGTGCGACGCTGCGACGCCACACCATGGGTGCGTTCCGCGCGCGGAAAACACGGATCCGAACAGCTAACTGACTGTGGTGGTGGTGTTGGGTGGAGGTAGACGTCCAGGACGTGGCGTGGTCGCCCGACGATCGGCTGCTCGCGACGTGCTCGATTGACAACTCGATCTGCATCTGGGACGTGGACCCCGCGGGCATCTCGCCCGTTATGAACCAGCCACTCCAGACCCTCACGGGCCACAATGGGTGGGTCAAGGGGCTCGCGTGGGACCCCGTGGGCAAGGTGCGTGTTTGTGACGATGGGGTTCCATGGGGTTGTTTGTGACAGCTTTGCTGTGTTAATAATACTAGTACCTGACGAGTGCCGGAGAAGACAAGACCGTGCGCGTGTGGCGCGTCGACAGCTGGCAGCAAGAGCACGTGTCCACAGAGCCGTTTGAGACCTGCGCGTCGACGTCCCACTTTCGCCGCCTCTCTTGGTCACCTGACGGTTCGGTACTGTGTGGCACGCACGGCTTCAAGTCGAAGAAAAACGTCGCGGCTCTGCTGGACCGCACGACTTGGTCAAACGACGTTGATTTTGTGGGGCACCAGGCTGTTGTCACGTGCGCGCGATTCAATCCCAAGCTTTTTGGTGAGTCGGCCACGTCAGTGGACACACATGGATGTACCAGTTAGGAGACTAAACGCAAAACGTGTTTGACATAGTCAAGGATTCATCATCGGAGAAGGAATACTCGTGCTGTGCAGTCGGTAGTGAAGACGCGACTGTCAGCATCTGGATGGCGCACATGTCTCGCCCTCTCACCGTGATGCAAGAGAGTTTCGATGCAAGTGTCACGGATCTCACATGGTGGATCGACGGTGAGCAGTCGACTCTGATTGTTAGTTCCCTCGATGGGACGATCTGCTGCTTTCAGTTCGATGGCGACGAGATTGGTCAACCTGTATCGGATGTGCGCCAGAGTAAGATCCTTCAAACCAAGGTGCGATTCGATACAATTCTAGCTCACGGGGACCACGTGGCGGTAACGGAACTTTTTATTCGTTCAGTACGGCTCCCGGGCTGGCATTACCTTGGCGTCAACGTTTGTGGAGAATCCTCTTCAATTGCAACTGGAACAGAAGTCAGCAGCACGCAAGAACGTTGCGTCGTCTACCCCGAACACATTGGTACCTAAGAAGAAGGCAATCGCCACCTCCGCTGCTCCCGCAACAGCGTCCACAACGGGCACAGTGAATATTCTGCAGGCTGTGTCAAAGAAAGGAGACAAAAAACGAATCTCTCCTGTACTTGTACAGCAAAACAGTGGTGGTCCCCATGCTCCACTCATCGCGCCGCAGTACGCCGGCGGCCCCCACGCGCCAGAACCGACGCCATCGTCAGCTCAGCAGAACCCAGCATCGGTGGCGAACAAGATCCAAAATATTCTAGGACCGACAATTCCAGAGAATCTAGGCGACACTAGTCTTCTCGACGAACGGATGACAGCGAAGCCGAATAACGCTACTAACGGCGACCATCCAGCATCTAAGGCACCCAGTGAACCAACAACTACTGGAACAGGTCACCCAAAGAATGACGTGAAGAAACAGCGCGAGTTATCACTGAAACGGAAAAGGGAAGGAGAACGAGGTGCGACTAGTGTAACGACGACTGCTGCGGGTGCAGCTGTCATGGCAAAGTCCAGAGAAGTTGTTCCCCGCCCGCCGAAGGTGCTAGCTCAGAAGTACGTTGTGCTTGTTATCCTGCGCTTGGGAAGATGACCTGATAGTTGATAATGTGTGCAGCGGGGAGGGTACTTCAAATGGATCGACATTGGAGCCGATGCTTCCAGCGTTTCCTCTTCGGAGCTCTTTCTCGGTGGAAATCGACGCGTCTACCGCGGATGTGCCACCTGCTGGTACTGCGCAACCTTCACCGACTCGTCTGCTTGTGGAAGTGACAGTGCACAACGGTCAGGGAAGCGGGGTGGCTGATTCAAGCGGTAAGACGGATGAGGTAGTTGGGTGCCTCTCATGTGAATTTCTCACGCTTTTTGTTTGCGTGGACGATATTGTAGACGTTGGCCCAGTATTTTCGACTGTGCGCTGCAATCAAGACACCAATGTCAAATGGGTAGATCGCTTCCCTGGTCAAGTTGTCAGCGTTGTCGGAAACGCAATGCTATGTGCAGTAGTCACTTCGACGGGCGACCTCTTTATCTTGACGTCGAGTGGAAGACGTCTCTTCCCATCTATAGGTGAGTTCATCCCTGTTTAAGGTTATTATGCTCCAAAGGAGACTAATATGAATGTGGTATCTCGCATCAGCCCTTGGTAGTGCTGTTGCTGTTGTCGAGTGTGGCCTACGCAAGTCTCCATTCCTTATGGTGATATTGACCAGCGGTGTGGTGAAGATCTGGGATGTTGGAGCGCGCAAACTCCTGCTGAATGATTCTGTCGAAGGACTTGTTGCAGTACGTTGCGCGTTCTCTTCTTCGTGTTATACTGTGAGTTCTCTAATTGTATTCTACGTGTTTGTAGTCTTCGTACGCAACGACGCAACGAGTCACCCTCCTGCGGAGCACAGTCTCCACCTCAGGATACCCCATGCTCACTTTCGCGGTCGCAAACTCGGAAACCAAGGGTTCAGCCAGCCTTCACTCGTACACGTTTGATAGTGTTATGCAATCTTGGTAAGCTCACCATCCCTGAAATATTTATGGCTCTGGTTCATCTGACAGTCTTTCGACAATAGGATGAGAGTGGCCGACGACAGTTTTGTGTACTCCGACTTCCACACAACACTGTCGACCGACGCCGTCATCGCCCGAGACATTCCTGTGCGTTGGATATTGGAGGTATATTCATGCAAAATAAGCAGAAGATTGATATTGTCGATGATATGTTCAGATGGGACCACTTCGAAGACTTCAAAACGCATCCGGCTTCAGCCGCACCCAGCGCGGCGTCGCCTCCGCCATGCTCAAAGATCTGCCGGATCCGATCACTCAGCGAAGTGTCACGCGTGCTCACTTGGAACATCAGCTCGCGTCGACTGTTGTCATTCAAAGCGGTGCCGAATATCAGTACTGGTATGTGATACGGTCAATGTAGATCAGCACATGGCTCTTGAACTGACGACCATGGACTGCTAGGCTCAAAGCGTACGTGCGGTTCCTCGCAGCTGATGAAGACGTCTTGCGTTTGGAGGAGCTGTGCTCTGAGATGCTCGGTCCCTTCCACCACGCGTCGGATTCGCCAGCTGATACAGACGGCTGGGATAGCAAGATCTTGGTAGGTGGTGTACTCGTTCGTTCGAAAAGCTCGCATGAAAGGATCTGACAGTTCGTATATCAGGGCCAATCCAAACGGGAGTTGCTACGTATCAACGTACTTCCAGCAATGGCGACAAATCGGATGCTACAACGCGTAGTCGCCAAGTACCAGCTAATGTTGAGCGAAATCAGTGAACGGGAATCACAGCCCCAGTCTGAGGACCATGCCGCTCAAGAAGATGCTCTGGAGAATGCGTCATGATCGTCCGAGACGCTGCAGATGTGAGAACTTCACCCTAATTTGTTTGCTCTTTTCGCTATGCTCACACGCTGTGATGTTGTAGCAGAGAGAGGTCGTCAACGTGAGAGATCAGAGTTGACCCTAGAATGCGATAATTTTTGCTGCTGATGCATCGAGGGACAAGTTTGTTGTTCAGAGAATCCCAATTCGAGCCACTCTCTCAAACTAGCGGAGATGCTTGAAGGCAGTGTTTTGGACAGTTGGGGTGAACGCACACGTGGATTGATTTTATCGTCTGCTACGATGCTCTAGTCTTATCATTCAGTGATTGTGGGGAAGAGAACGCTTTTGTTGGTGCTCATTCAGAATCAAGACGGAGCTGAGCGTGCATCTGGGTAGCGAGCGAAGTGATTTCCGGCTCGTGGAGATCCGCAAACGCAGGGTCATCGCGGAGGGCGCTCCAGGCGTCTGCGAGCTCTGGATCGTTGCTGTAGCCGGCCGCGATCAACTGCCACATCGTCGGCTCGGGCTTTTCTTCAAGTTCCTCGACGTCAACAAACGTCTCGCGGCCATTATGGGCGCGCTCCCATCGGGAAATAGCCGCGGACGAGAAGTGCGCGCGCTCCACTTGCATGCGCGCGTCGAGCGCTTCGAGGCGCGCTCCATCACGCTCGCTGACGAGCTGGCGCACAACGCTCGAGAGATCTGCCAGCAGCGCGCGCTCGCGCGAGTAGAGCCGACTCACGTCTGGGCGGCGGAAGAACGCCAGCACGAGATCGCGCACGTACTTCTCGGCACGGTCGACGTCGCTCATCGGCGCGGCGCCGTTGGGCGTCGTCGTCGCGCGTGCCGGCGTGCGCTGCACATGCGTCGGAGGACGCGTCGCGCCGCCGTTCTTCTTGTTGACGGCCTTTTTATCGGACGGGGCGGTCGCGGGGACAACCCCAATGGCGTGGCGTGGCGGCGCGGGGATGTCGCCGAACTTCATGGTGCGTTGGGGTGCGTGGCAAACAGCAGTGAGAAGGCTGTCGGAATCGAGCGAGCGCGTGTGCGTGGAGGGGAAGGGAGGAATCCGCCGAGTGAAGAAGATGAAATGTTTCCAGTCGGCCGCCTGTCTCGGAACCAAGGTTTTCTGGGGGGGAAGTTGCGAACATGGCTACACAAATCGGGTCCATGTTTTGTCAATTCCGATATTTGTGGTACCCATATCGGTTGCAACAGAAAAGGAGCTATTTTTCTCCAAGACATGGCATTTTGTTGCCATGGCCCAGACTAGTTTTCCCGCGCCGCCATGGCCGAAAGCGCGGCGCCGCTGCCGTCGCCCCAGACTGCAGAGGATGAGCCCGTCCAGCCCAAGCGCAAGCTCTCGCTGGCGTCCGAGCTCGAGACGATGACGCAGAGCGGTGCGTTCCTGCGGGCCGTCCAGGAGAACCGTCCCGAGGTCGCCGTGTGCCGCGCGATCCTCCAAAAGGCACCCGGGCGGCGCTCGCTTGACGACATCCACGTGGTCCGTTGCGTAGGGTGGAGTCGGCCCTGGTAGCCTCATGGTAGCAATATATATATGATGAGACCGTGACCATGTTTGACCAGCTCAAGTCGCTGCTCGGGACGTCCAAGCTGCTCGAGTTCTTCTCCACGTTGGACGCCTGTGCGTTGGTGTACACCCGGTGCTTTGTATTCTGTGTGGGGTCGTGTGGTCTCACGTGCTGTTGATTGGTGTCGCTGTGAGGCCAACAGATAAGGTTGGCAAACCGACTACTAGCCCTGCCTCCACCGCTGGATGACGACCAATGGGTCTTCTACTCATACAAATCTCGCACTGTAGGTCGACAAGCTGTACCAATCCATCGACATTGTCTTCTACGACGAAAAAGGCGCGATCATCTTCGAAGAGGTAGGCATTCGTCGATCAATGCGATTGATTGAGTGAATAAAATCCGTCAAATGACCGCGTTGCTGTCGGGCAGGACGACCCCGGAGAGAATTTTTACATGGTGTTCCGCGGTCAAGGTGGGTTCGTGCTACTTAAGTCTCAAGATGAGTGCGTCATGTGACGGTCGGGTACCTTCCCGTGTTTCTTTTATCAGTGGAAATCCGCCAGCGGGACCGCCGTGGCAGCATCGACCAGCACACGAAGAAACCCGCGACCCATCATATCGCCTTCCTCGAAGCGGGCGACAGCTTTGGCGAGCGCGCACTGCTCTACGAATCTGACCGACGCGCAGGTATGGCGCGAGACCACTTGGTTAAATGCACGGATACGAACCTTTGAGGCTCACACTATTTTCTCACCGCACAGCATCGGCATTCGTATCCAGCGACACGGCCGAGCTCATCTTTATCAACCGCCATGTCTTCACCGACCTGCTCAAAGAATCCCACGACGCGGACCTCACGGGCGCGACGCTCGAGGTCACCAAACGCTTCCGCTCCAACAAGGACATCATCCGCAATATCTTTACACGCACGTCGGCGCAGCGGTCCGAGAAGGACCTCAAATTTGCGGTCGAGTACCTCAAAAGCGTCAAATTCTTTGCGCGCTTTTCGTTTGAAGTGCGCAAACAGCTTTGCAAGGCCATGAAGCTCATTAGCGCCGTGACCAACACGGTGCTCTTCGAGGAGGGCCAGGAGGGCCGCCACTTCTACATCATCTTCTCGGGCAGCGCTGAAGTCTCGGTGCGCACGAAGAACCGCTTTGACGGACATGCCAACAACGTGGTCTCGCGCCTGGGCGAGGGCGAGTACTTTGGCGAGCTCGCGCTATCCGAGACGGGCGGACTGCGGCGTGCGACCGTCACATGCGCCGACTTTTGCGAGTTGCTCGTGCTCGGCCGTGACCAGTACGAACCGCTCATCAAAAAGTACCAGAACGAGTACCACGCGCAGTACGCCAAGATGCTCAGCAAGAACCCGTACTTTATCGGTCCCGAGTGGGACGACTACACGATCCAGGCCATGTGCGCCGTGATGGCCGAAAAGTACTTTCCATTTCGGGGCGAGGTCTGCCGGCAAGGCTCGCGCGCGACCGAGATGTTTGTGATCACGCGCGGCGAGTGCGTGATGATCCACGAGGGCAAGCACCCGATCACAGGCCAGCCGCAGCAGTATGAGCTCGGGCGGTTTGGCCCCAACTCGGTCTTGGGCTGTGCAGAGTGCGTCGTGGTACATCGAGTAAGACGAGAGTGTAAGGGCTGACGCGTCTGTGTATGTGTTTGAATAGGGCGTCCGCCGGTCGCTTCAACGACATCTTCACGCGCGACTACTCGATCATTGCGGAGTCGCCCGTGCGGCTGCTCGTGCTCTCGCGGTTCGACATCTTCCACCTCATGTCGGCGAGCGCACGCGAGAGTCTCCAGCGCTCATCCGTAGGGTACACACGCGAGAGCATCCAGAGCCGCGCCATCAAGAGCGTGACGTGGGAGCGGTACCGCGAGGCCTTTCTCGCCGACGTGCTGGCCAAGAAAGATGAGGTCTCGCGCGTTGGTATTGGCGCCGACCGGGGCCCCGCACGACGTTTGGGCACGTCGGCGTCGACGCCCACGTTGGGGACAACGGTCGAGCGAGTACTCAAGCCTCTCGTGGAGCCTGGATCGCTCGTGCTCGAGCCTCGATCGCGCGGTCGTAGTGTCGTACGAAAAGCGCCACTCACGAGCATCAAGAAACGGCAAGCGAAAAAGACCGATCCATCAGAAGCCCTAGCTCCAGATGCAAAGGACGTCACACAGGCCGAGGAAGCTGCCGAGAGGCGCCGGAACACAGTACAAAACGGCGTCGAGGTGACCCCTGCGACCGACGCAGCACGCCGCCCACTGCGGAAAATGCTGGCGCCACAGCCAACGCTCCAAGAAGAGTCTCCACCCAAATCAGACATTCCACGCCAAAACGACGACGAAGAAGCTGCGCGGGCCGATCCTCCGGTGGTGGCGACGGTGGCGCCGTTGCGGCAGCCCGTGCGAGGGCGGCGGCAATCGCTGATCAAGAGTAAGACTCTTGCCGTGCTTGAGTCAGCCGTGCAGCAGCAGCCGCCTGACTTCTCAACCATGCCGCACCACTTCGCGGAGAAACCGTTGTACAGGTCGGCGACGCCTGGGGCCACCGGTGCGGCTGCCACCCAGCCTTCTTCTACTACTACTGGAAGCACGAGCCCCACGCCAACGGCGGCATCCGAGCGGCGACGTAGCGTACGCATGCGCTCGGATGCGGCGCTCAAGCTGCCGAGTGCCGCTGCACTCGCGAGCTCGACGTCTGTGATCTGGACCCCGATCCACGGCGTGTGCCAGCCCTTTGCGCTGCTCGGGTTCTTGAGAGACCGGTCACTGAGCCCCAAGCCCGTCGGAGCCGCCGTGGTGACGTCACCCAAGCCGGCTCGCACAGCGAGTGCGGCGTCACACAGTGTAGCGATCCCAGCGATTGTCGAGACGGACGCAGCGCCGTCGGTCACGGCATTCCGCGTGTTTGGCAAATTTGCGACGCTGGACGAGGCGCTTGACCTATTCCGCCACGTGTGCTCGCTGGAGACGCAGCCGCCGGCACCCGAGCGCGACACGAGCCGGTTCGTGGTGTGCAAGGAAGACGAGATGACCATGGCCATGGAGAACTACTATCTTGGGGATGCCGAGCCCGCCGCCACCACAACCACCAGCAGACCGTACCAGTTCCGCGCGGTGGACCTTCCGCACCCCACGGGCCAGCGCTTCGCGTGTGTGGGCGTGAGCATCGAGGCACCAGCGCGGCTCGCGGAAAACGTCGCGGTCCACGTGTACCAGTGTTTCCCGACGCCGCAGAGCGCGGCACGGTTCGCCAAGCAGATGGCCGGGGCCTCGCTCGCGACGCTCGCGCCGCTGTGCGTCGTTCCGCTCTTTGAGTGGGTGCCGCTCGCCGACCTCGAGCGCTTCGATGCGCGCAACGCCGACCTGGAGCAGGCGCTCGAGAGCGTGTCGCTGCGCGCCGACGGTGGCGCCGCGCCGCTGAGCACCTGGAAGGCCCGCAAAGAGGCCGCCAAGAAGGCCCGCGTGATCGCACTCAAGCGGGCGTAGCTCCTCGCAAGAAAAGATATGGGTTCACTCTTGCGTGCGCCATAAAGGCAACATTATGTTGCGATTACGCAACGTAAGAGCCCCACCACGCTGAAACTCGGTTTGGGTGAGAACAGAGAACGCCTCACGGTCTCACCTCATCGACAGCAAGCCATGGCGCCACGCACGGCGCAGACGCCCGTGCGGCTCAACGTCTACGACCTCACCGAGGCCAACGACTACATGGCCTGTGCGTGTGCCCGGCTCTCTTTGCCTGGACACTGTCTAATCAATGCCGCTCGTGTGCCATCTTGCCAGATATCGGCCTCGGGTTTTTCCACACGGGCATCGAGATCGCGGGCGACGAGTTCTCGTTTGCGAGTGGCGCCGGCGTCTTCTCATCCACGCCGAGACAGGCGCCAGGTGCGTGCCACCCAGATTCTGCCACCACAGTGTGTGTGTGTGGTCTCCTCTACATCAAGGGCGTACTTTGCCAGGCGCGCGCTTCCGCGAGTCCATCGAGCTGGGCGTGTTCCCGGGCTCGGCCAGCGAGGCACGCTCGCTCGCGCTGTCGCTGCGGCCGGCGTTCGACGGCGCCAGCTACAACCTGCTCACAAAGTGCGTTGCCGCCTATGCCGGAGGTGGCTCGGGTCGGAGGAACTGACCGGGTTGTGGACAGAAACTGCAACACGTACTCGGACGCGCTGAGCCAACTGCTGCTCAACAAGCCCATCCCGGCGCACATCAACCGCGCCGCGTACTTTGGCTCGTTCTTCAGCTGCCTGCTGCCAGAGGATCTATCGGGCCAGGCGCCCGTGGGCGACACGGGTGCCGCCTCGACGGGTGCGCCCGCCTCCTCGGCCAGTCGCGGGCCCACGTACGCGGCCTTTGCCGGTGCGTTCCTGTCGCGTGTGTCTGGTCGGAGTACGTGGTACCCACCGTGTCTATGTGGTGTCTCCTGTGTGCAGGCTCTGGCATGGCGATCGGCGGCGAGTCCAAGGCCGCGGCGTCCTCGTCGGCGTCGACGCTCGCCGACCGGCGGGAAAAAGTGCGACTCGCGGCGCTCCAGCGCCTCCAAAAGCCCGACGATGCGACCGCGTGATGTGGTCGCCAAGTATTAGAATGCGAGGTCTCTCACGCACAGGAATTTGAATTGCACTAACGAAAAACACGACGCTGCGTCCGTTTCAGAATCGACTTGGCATCGCGGGTGTATTTTTACAGGGCTCATTCATGTGAGACCGTCAGGTGCGTGATGGATCTCGTGCTCGTTGTGTAGCTCGGCCGTGCCACCATATTCTCAGGATGGGGAAAGCTCTGTCGCCAGCCAAGCGAGGCACACATGGCAGTTCGTCCGTTGGCAGTGGTGCCACCGCGATGTCGGGCAGCGGGGCCGCAAGTGGCACCGGCGCTGACGAACTGCTTCTGACCGAGCGCACCGAGCGCGTCGAGAGCACGGTCGTGTCGCGCGAGAACGCCACGCACTTGGCGTTCGCCGGGAGCCGCACGCGCGCGTTCGCGTACGCCGCCTCCAGCCAGTACATCCACCTGCTCAACGACTACTGCAACAGCAGCACCGACCTCGACGCCGATTCGAGCGGCGCGTCGTCGCTGTTGGTCGTCGTGGGCGCACCGGGCACGGGCAAGTCGTCGCTGCTCGCGCACTGGGCGGCGCTGCGCCGCGCGTCCGAGGACGGCGCGCACGAGTTCATCTACGAGCACTACTGTGGCTGCTCGTTCGACAGCGTCAAGCTCTCGCTGTTCCTTTTCCGGCTCATGAGCCAGCTCAAGATCACGTTCGCGCTGCGTGACTTTGAGCTGCCGCGCGAACACGAAGAGGAAAAACTCAAGTTTTCCTTTGCGCGCTGCCTCGAGGCTGCGGTCGGCCGCACGAACCAGCGTGTGGGCGGCGGTGGCGGAGCAGCTTCCAAGCGCCGCACGTACGATGTTCATCTCATACCAGGCAACTGTGGTCGTCCGAACTGACGTTGAATGTGTTGGGCTGCTTCACGTGTGTAGGATCGTGCTCATTCTCGACGGCATCGATTGTATCCGCACCGAAGACGGTGGTGACTCGCTCTCGTGGTTGCCCAACACGTTCCCGCCGGGCGTGCGCATCATCGTGTCCGCGACGAGCAGTGCCGCCACACGCAGCAACTCGGCGGGGCTCCAGAGCGCGAGAGCGGTGGCGCGCAAGCCCGTCGTGTACGACGACGACGGCGATCTCATCTACGACACGTCGCTGCCGCCAAGCGACCACGACTCGCACACGGTGCGCGAGCTGCGTCGGCGCCGCGTGAGCTTCATCGTCGTCGAGCCGCTCGACGAGTCCTCGTGCCGCGCCGTGCTGCAGCTCTACAATGCGACCGCGGGCGCCGCGTCGTCGTCGCCGCTTTCGCCCAGCGAGCAGGACGCGCTGGTCGCAGCGCCGGGCAGCGCGAACCCGCTGTACCTACGGCTGATCCTCCAGGGCCAAGAGCTTTTCGGTGTCCACGAGGCGGGCGCCCGCGCTGCGTGGCTGGAGCGTGCGACCCGCGCGCGCGAGATCCACCAAGTCTACGAGCTGCTCATCCGGCGCTGGAACGAGATGTTGTCGGAGGATCTCACGGAACAGCTCCACAAGCTCACGACCGCGGCCGCAGATCCCGAGACCGAGACCGGCGGCCCCCACAAGATGGTACGGCGCGGAACCAAGCGCGACGTGACCGCGACGGGCGACCCCAGTACCACGACCCAGTCGTCCCATGGTGGGCCCCATCCGCTCACGCGCACGCCGTCGGTGCGGTCGTCGTCTTCACAACCAGGGGCCCCGCCAGCGTCTGACTCGACCGAGCTCGAGGCGCTCCACGTCTCGATGGAGCAACGCGTGCTACTCGTGCGCCACACGCTGTCGCTGCTGGCAGCGTCACGGTATGGGCTCTCGGAGACGGACCTGGCACGGCTGCTGGGCGACGCCGTGCCACGCCCCGTGTGCCAGCGGCTGCTTGTGCTGCTGGGCCCCCACGTCATGCAGATCCGCCGATGCGACTGCGGCGACGAGGTCGTGCTGCTCGACCTGAGCCACAACCAGCTCCGGCTGCTCGTGCGGTACGGCTTTTTGCGCGACGACCAGCTGCGCGCGTGCTACTACAAGGAGCTCGCGACGTACTTTGGCGGGCTTGAGGCCTCGCAGCGGCGCATCGACGAGCTGCCCGTGCAGCTCGAGCGCTGCGGGCTCTGGGCGGCGCTCCAGGGCGCGCTCGTGGACATCAAGATGTTCCAGCTCTGGTGGGCCGAGCGCAACCGCCAAGAGTTTTTCTCCTACTGGATGGTGCTGCGCGCCAACTGCTCGGTCCACGACCCCGTGGACGACTTTATCCGGTCGCTCGACGAGTACATTGTCCACGAGAGCCCGAGCGCCGAGCAGCTCCTCGCGCTGTGTCTCACGATCACCGATTTTTTGCGCGCATGGCAAAAAATCGACGACTCGCGCACCGCGCAGCTCGCCCTGGCGCGCCCGGCGCCGCCGCAGCTCAGCGAGTTCATCACGAGCCTCGGCGGCTTCTTCTCGACGGCCCACTTGGCCGAGCACGAGGCCAAAAAGGTGCAGGCCGAGCTCGACGCGCTGTGCATCCACAAGGACGACGCGTACTTTGTGCGCCGCTGGCTCTGGACCCAGTTCCCGCTGCTCGCGGTCGCGTTCGAGTGCCGCTTCCTGCGCAGCCTGCTCGCTGGCAAGGCGTCGCCGTCGTCGTCGTCGTCGTCGCCAGCACCAACCGCTGACGCATCCTCGGCGTCGGCCAAAGACGACGGCGAGACCAGCAGCAACGCAAGCGCCAGCCACTCGGTGGCAGCGTCATCTTCGACGACTTTCGCCGCCAAGAAACCGCTCGTGCTGCCGCGCAGCCTGGACAAGGGCGCGAGCCCGGCGAGCCCCCTCCGTGCGGCCGCCGCGGCGCGGCGCAAGCCGTCGCTGCTGTTTGGCAGCGCCAAGGACAAAGACAGCGGTGCGTTTGGCTCGGACGCGTTGGGCTCGGCGGCGTCGACCGACGACGGCGCGTTCGAGTTTTTGTCGACCGAAAACACCGAGCTCTCGCTCGGCTCGGTGGCTAAGTGCGAGGCGCAGGTCATGGAGCTGCGCGTGCGGTACGACAAGCTCAAGTTCGCGGCCAAGGCGCGTCGCGACGCGCTCGCGACGCTCGAGTCGCGGCTGCTGGATGCGCGCGCCCAGGCACGTGCCGCCGGGCAGAGCGCGAGCCAGGTCGAGGAGCTGCTCGACCAGATCCGTGGCATCGGCGACGAGACCCAGCTGGGCCGCCAGCGCGGCGACTACTACAAGGCGATCCTGCGGCACTGCGAGATCCACCCGGCGCGGGACCCGAACGCCATCGAGGTGACTGAGCTGGCCGTGAACCGCATGAAGCAGGACATTGTCGAGCTCCAGCAAAAGACCCAGGTCGCGTCGTACGAAGCGCGGCTCGCCGGCGTCGAGAGCAAGAAGCTCCACGAGGTGATCGCCGACAAGACGCAGATCCACAACACGGCGCTCGAGCGGCTCCGCTGGCGCTTTGAGCTGCTCCAGCGCATGATGCTCCAGCAGCGCAAGGCCGCCGTGGGCGCGCGACGCGACGCCGTCGACGCGGCCAAGCGCTCGCTGCTCGCGAGAGGAGAGGCCGACGACGATGACAACGACGACGACGACGACGACGACGACGAGGGAGACGACGGGGAGGACGACGAGGGTCGAGACGCCAAGGGCCGTGACCGCCGCCGCCAGTCGCGGTTGGGCTCGATGGTTGAGGACGAGAAGGCCTCGCAGTTCAATCGTGCCAAGGACAAGCTGCTCCACAAGAAGGAGACGACGCTCGAGCGGCTGCGCAAGGTCGAGTCGCTCAAGGTTTACGTCGGCAGCCCGTTCAAGGACGACGGCGTGCTGGGCGCGCTGCGCCAAGTGGGCATCAACAAGCCCGAGGAGGCGCAGCTCTACTGGCAGGACCAGCAACAGCACGCCGCGCAGCTCGAGGCCGAGGAGAAGAGCCTCGAGCAGCGCGTCGTCGACTACCGCGACAAGGTCGCGAGCCTCCAGACCCAACTACTCAACCTCAAGCTCGGTGGCAGCAGCAGCGTCGCGGGCGCCGACGCCGGCGGCAGTGCCAGCGGTACTGTCGGTGGCAGTGCCAGTGGACCCACGGCCAATGCAGTGGTGGCGTCCTCGTCCGGAGCGCCAAGCGCTGGCTCGGCCACGGCGAACGGCGCCAGCGCAACGGAGGCTACGAGCGGCAGTGCCAGTGGCAGCTCGGGGGCCTCGTCGTCCCACAATCTCAAACTGTTGGAACAGCAACTCGGCGACGCGCTGGCCGTGATGCAGCAGAAAAAGGAGCGCGCGGCGCGCGTCAAGTCGCTGGCCGAGGTACGTTTGCGATGGCGTCGTCGTCGTTGGTGGTTGGTGGTTGGTGGTGGTCCCCGGATCTGATGGGTTGGCTTGTCTTCCGTAGCGGCTCCACCTCGGGCTCCAGCACGTGGCCCACATCCTGGGCGTGAGCACGACGCAGCAGATGGAGTCGATCGAACTGGCGGACGCCGTGGAGCAGGTCGTGCGGCTGTACCTGGGCGACGAAGGCCACCTCCAGTCGGGCTCGGCCACGAGCCTGCGGCGGAAGAACAGCGTGCGCGCCATGGGCATGGGCGCGCAGAGCGGACTCCACGCGATCGCACCACCCGACACGCGCTCGGCCGACGAAAAGGTGCGCTTCAACGTGCGCGTGTCCAAGTCCCCGCAGCGCCAGATGAACCCGTACGTCGACGGCGAGGCCGTCGACAAGGACGATGACATGGACAACGACAATGACAATGACGACGACGACGACGATGATGATGATGACATGGCGTCGCCGCGCCGCTCGAACCAGCACGACACCTCCGAGAGCGTGACGCGCCGTGCCGACATCAAGAACCGCTCGCGCCTGGAGCTCGAGCGCAAGCTCCGCACGCCCGCAGCCAAGCAGCCACGCGCCAAGACCGGCAAGACCCCCAAGACCCACAAATGACGGCCAAAAGTAGCCATGTATATAACACGCGAGTTGGTTTCTGGAGGAAAGTTGTGCCGTTTTTGGATTCTCAACGGCAACTCGCCGCTCTCATGCCGGGCGATTTTTTTATTCCACGTCCTCCTCGTCGTCGTCAAACTCGTGCTCATACTGATAGGTCTCGACCGGCGGCGCCTCCGGGACCGCGACCACGAGCCCGTCGAGATCCTTGGTGAGGATGATCTCCGTGCCGAGGCGCGAGCTGTGAGGACACAACACAAAGAGAAGGGTCAGTTCC